>CAUYQV010061191.1:0-12254 GCA_963574575.1 Galagoides demidoff
GGAACACTTCTACACTGCTGGTGGGACTGCAAACTAATTTGTTCCTTTTGGAAAGACATCTGGAGAACACATAGAGAACTAAAAATAGACCTGCCATTTGATCCTACAATTCCTCTATTAGGTATATGTCCAGAAAACCAAAAATCACACTATAAGAAAGATATTGGTACCAAAATGTTTATTTCAGCCCAATTCATAATTACTAGGTCATGGAAGAAGCCCAAGTGCCCATTGAACCACGAATGGATCAATAAATTGTGGTATATGTACACCATGGAATACTATGGAGCCCTAAAGAAGGATGGAGACTTTACCTCCTTCATGTTTACATGGATGGAACTGGAAGATATTCTTCTTAGCAAAGTATCTCAAGAATGGTAGAAAAAGTATCCAATATACTCAACCCTACTATGAAACTAACTTATAGCTTTCTTAAGAAAGCTATAACTTAATTATAGCCCAAGAATATGGGGAAAGGGGAGGGAAGGGGAGAGGATGGGTGGAGGGAAGGTGATCCATCAGATCATGCCTATGGTTCTTATAATAGTACATGTGAGTCTTTCTAAATGTAGAATATAAATGTCTTAACACAATAAATAAGAAAATGACATGAAGGCCTACTTTACCAGTTTGATGAAAATTTTTCAAATTATATATAAAAACAGCATACTATACCCCATGAATGTATTAATGTACACAGGTATGATTTAATAATAATAATAAAAAAGCAAGTGGGCATTCAGATACTTATGCAAATGTACACTCACACCAAAACGTATCAAGAGATATTAGAATAAAAGTGAAAGGTAAAAATGTATTGAATCAACAATAGGCATACATTAAAAATAATAATTGTGCAATGAAAGATAATTTTTTCATTGCTAATATTTAATATTCAGTGTAACATTGAATTAAATCAGAAAATCACATCAGTCTATTCTAAGTAAACATTTAGAGAAATTCTATGAATACATGGCTAAAAATGTTTGCCAACTTTCTGTGCTTGAATGTGAAATATCTAAAGTGACCAACTGAACTGGTGTTGTAGACAATGTCTCAGTGGATCAACCTACATATTAATTAGATGCAAATAGTTACAATATTGATGGAAAACATACTTTTAGATTTATTGTGCAATTTAGTTTTCTGTATGTTTCTTCTAACAGCATTCTTTCTCTGATATCTTAATGCATCCCTAAGTCCCTGGAAAAATAATTACAATGATACATTTCTTTTATTACTTATTGTGACACTTCAAATAGTAACATATCACAATGTTTTCTTCATAGTATCTAATAATCTTCTTTTGAGAATGGCATGTTGGTCAAAGCAGCATATTTTCTCTAGCAGCTTCTGCAACATTTCTGGTATTACTAAAAGGTGTTTCATATTAAATGTATAATCTATTCTGAATATTTCTTTTAGAGTTCAGTCATCTATAAAGCCTTTTGTGTAGGTGTATATGTGTATGCTTTCTGTATTCTATGAGCTTCTTTTGCTTTGGTTGCTAAATATAATAAATTTGTTGCTAAGCAAATTTTGAAAACATGTAAATATGCATATTCAATATGTCAGAGATGTGTAGCAATGCCTGATCAATGCAAAGTTTTAAAGAGAAATATTAGTCATAGGAGGTCTAACTTGAGGTCATCTATCTGCCTACATAAAGAGTCTTGAAAACTTCCTCCAGTTCTGACTAACATCACCCTTCAAGGAATCTTACTGAAACTTCTAGTTTATGGGTAAGTAAACTAAAGTACAAAGGGAAGTAGTGAGTGAATTGTATGAGACCAGAAGCTTCAATATGTGATCTGGAAAAGAATATGTTTACTATTTGACAATATGGTTCAAAAAGGAAAGTTATTTTATTGAATAAATTAATAATTAACAATAAAATATGTTCAACAAATAGCTTCATGTAGGGCATTGGGTAATGTAATGAGAAGAAAGTGCAGCTTTTAAGTCTTATGGTTGTAGAAGAGACAAACTCAGAAGGCAACACACCAGTGAGCAGGCAGCTGGCTGAGGCTGAAATACGAAGACCCTATAGTAGATGATGAACTTTCATTTGTAATAATACTATGTGGTGAAAAAGCACATGCAAATAAATAAGAAGAAATTCATAATCTAACTTTATCAACCTCGAATGAAATCTAGAAAAAGAGTCTGATAAAGCTTATGTCATAGAAAAGATTAATATCAAGAGGGGATGTATTCAGGTTGTAAACAACAACAAAACTTCATCTGAAAGCCCTCCTGGGGCTCTGTGAACTATTTATATTTCACTGATAAGAAGTTCCTTTACATAAATACTACCTGTGCAAAGTGAGATTATGTTGACCCAGTATAAATAATATGTTGTGCTCTGTATCACATTAGGGACACAGTGTTACTCTTCTGCAGCTAAAATTATAGTGACATAAAATTACTGTTTAGGTTCACAATAACAATCCAAACTACCATAACTATGATTGTTGTTCAATAAAGAGATATTTTTCTTTGACACAGTAAACTGTACAAGATGGGAAATTAATAATGTAGAAAAATATTTACAAGTAACATTTAAAAAAATACATTTTTAATTTAGCCATTTATCAGAAGCAGTCAAAATGACACATTTAGGCTTGGTGCCTGTAGCACAGTGGTTATGGCACCAGCTACATACACTGAGGGTGGTGGGTTCAAAACCAGCCTGGACTGGCTAAACAACAATGACAACAGCAACAAAAAATAGCTGGGTGTTGTGGTGGGCACCTATAGTCCCACCTACTTGGGAAGCTGAGGCCAGAGAATATCTTAAGCCCAATAATTTGAATTTCCTGTGAGCTGTGATCAGCACTCTACCAAGGGCGACATAGTGAAACTCTGTCTCAAAAAAAAAAAAAAAAAAAAAGAAAAAAGATACATTTATTAAGTGTTTTAGTTGGTAAATAGTCTAATATGTAACTTTCATATTTTTCAATTCATATATTCTAAAAGAACTCCAAATTATTAATGCCTCATGTGACAGTAATATCATTATTGATTCCATTTATACAAATATTTCACTAATCTAAATGATATATTTTCAATTTCAAAATCTGGGCTTTTTACCCTATCTCAAAAATTACACCAATTCCAGTAAAATTGCACTATTAATTACAATATCTTCTGGTGTAAATAATAAGATTTTCACATTGCAAGAATCTCACCGTAAATATGTTTGGAACTGTGATATCTAAGTGTGGCAATAATTTGTTTTTTAATAGAGTGATTGAGTTAACAGTGTAGATTGGAGATGAATATGCATGAACCGTACATTTGCTTATGTTTCATAGTTCAGTTGCAGAGCCAATAATTGCCTATAGTTCATCCCTAATTTCCTTACCATTAATTAACTAAACCTATAGTGACTGATCCATGAAGGAACTCTAATAGAAACAAGCAGTGTAATATTGTGCAAATCTTGTTTCAAGAACTCCTTGTAGATTTTATTAATTTACGTTGATTTAATATATCCCATGTCAGAGATAGCAACATTTTAGACATGATAAATCATTCGTCATATGTACATGAGTGATCTTGCAAAGTTATGGTACAGAAAGCATCACAAATGCTAGAGCACTAATTATTTATACTTATGTTTATTGTGCAGAAGAACTGTGGGCTTACCTATTCTAATGGGAATTAACTCTCTATGGGAGGATACTAATGTGAGTATGTGTGGAAAGGGGCATTTGGGGACTCTCTGTACTTTCAGCTCAGCTTTGGTTGAAACCTAAAACTGCTCTAAAACATGCCTAAAGATCAAATAGGACAATTTACCAAAGAAGAGAAACATGTGGTAAATAATCAGGTAAATTATATTTAATATTATTATTTAGGGAAATACAAATTAAACCACAGAGTTACCACTACCCTTCTTTTTCAGTGGCAATAAATACAAAATAAATAGCTGATAATTTTAATTGCTTGCAATGATCGAAACCATCAAGAATACTTGAATATTGTTGATGAAAATATAAGTTTTGAAAAAATTTTGGTGTTTGTTTTCTTATGAAGTTTAATCTTCATTTACATAATGCGGCAATCCAACATGTAGGTATTTACAAGTGAGAAATGAAATTTTTCTTCTCTCAAAACCTATATGCAAATATTTGCAGCAGTTCTGTTCCTAACTACTCCAAACTATATACAAACCTGTCAGCTGGCGAATGAATAAACAACTGGGGTTTACGCAGACAATAAAATATCTCTCAGTGAGGAAAAGGAGTATACTATCGATTCATGCAGCAAAATAGTTGAATTTTGAATAGATCTTATAAAACAAAAGGAGCTAGGTTCCAAACAATGCACAGTGTATGTTTTTAGACCCTTCTGAAAAATAAAAACTATAAGGAGAAGGAACAGATCATTTGTTTAGAAAGACTACAGATTTGGGAGGAGGAATTAACCACAGATGAGCATAGTGCCTATCCCTGGCATTGTGGAACTGTTTATATCGTGTCTGTGATGGTGGTTACCTGTGTACCAATACTTATAAAACTTTGTGTCACATAGAGAAAATTTTATATACATTGTAACAGGTTAAAGGAACAGTTTCACAAATGAATAACATAACCAAAATGGAGGGAATGTAAGTAAAGAACTATCCTGATTTTGGAGAACAGTATTTTGAATATATATTTTAAGGTTAAAGATAAAAGAAACTGTACTATGTAAGCATGTACTGTGTAAATATGTAGTATGGCTACTTTATTTGTTTCTCCTATGTATTAACAATATTGAAATCCTACTGCATCTGTACATAGGATTAAACCAATAGGAAAATATATTACCAATGATAAAAACCAGCTTTTGTACTGTAAGAGAAAGAACTTACAAATAAGAATGCAGAAGTCTTAAACCTGAAGTATTAGCATGTATACTACAGATATGCTTATATAGATGTAAGTATATGCATCATTATTGCATGAGTTAATATTCACATATATATGTTTATATATTTTCCAGTTCTGTTCTCTGAGTAAACTTAGAAGCAATGACAACTAGTAGTAATGTGGGCACCTACTTCTCAGGTATTAATTTCTAAACATTATCTCCAATAGTTATCAGGTATTTTTAAAGAAGTTGTTAGTTAAGAGTTTGGGCATCTACGCAGAAGAAAAAAAATATCATTTTTCTAAGGATTTTGCACTAGGATGTTTATTGCAGCTCAACTCACAATCATCAAGATGTGGAATCAACCCAAATACTTATTAATACATGAATGAATTAATAAACGGTGGTATATGTATGCCAAGGAATACTCCTGAGCCATAAAAAACATGGTGACTTTATATCTTTTGCATTAACCTGGATGGAGTTGAAGAACACTCTTCTTAATAAAGTATCACAAGAATGGAGAAAAAAAGTATCCAATGTACTCAATACTAATATGAAACCAAAATAAACAACTACACACCCACACAAGAGAAAAACACATTCAAAATCAAATGTGAGGAAGGGAGGATGAGGGAAAAGGAAGAAGGAAGGAGGGAGATGGCAAACTCTCACCTAATGGGCACTCTGTAATGGTGTACAGCACAGCACACCGGTGCAGGGCTCTACTACTTTATGACTTTTACTGATTAAATGCAAACAATTGTCATGCAATTGCAAAACTTCTAGACTTTTACCTATGAAATGCAAACTTAATCATTTGTACCCTAATTTTAATTTTGAAAAAAAAAAAAACTTGTCTCAGAATAAATCTGAAATTTTATAGTGATTGATGTAGTGTTAAAAAAAAAAGATTTGGGGAAATAAAAATTCAAGAAAATCCAGAAGTATATCGTATTTTCTGAAAGCAAAGAAATCCTAGGAAAAGTGTGAGGATATTTTTTCTTAAAAGGACACAGGACATGGCTCAGTGCCAGTAGCACAGTGGTTACAGCACCAGCCACATACACCGAAGTTGGAGGGTTCAAACCTGACCCAGGCCAGCTAACCGGAAATGACAATTGAAACAAAAAATACTCGGGCGTCGTGGCGGGCATCTGTATTCCCAACTGCTTGGGAGGCTGAGGCAAAAGAATCGCTTGAGCCTAATAGTTTTAGGTTGCTGTGACTACCTCGGGTTTTTGAAACTATGTCTCAAAAAAAAAGGGGGGGTGGGCACAGGAGAAAATCTGAAATAGATCTCAATAACCATAGCTGGAACAATTTGAAAAAGAGTATATTATGTACTTGATGTAAATATCTATTTGTAAAAATAATTGGTAAATAAAAGGCAACTCTTCTTTACAAGTAAATTTCAATGAATATGGACATTATGATGCAAACAGAAAACACTATTAGGACAACATAGTAATAACTATTGCTAAATTCCAAAAGTATATGTAAAATTCCTAGGTGGAAATTTAAGCAGAAAGAAGGATATTTTCATGGTCTTCCCCAAAATATTTATTCAACACAAAAAGAAAATTGGTTAACTTTAAAGAGAAACAGGTAAACATAGTCTTAACCACATGACCCATGCAAACATTATCGGTGAGACATTGTAACATCATGTGGCACCTGACTTCATGCACTGGTAAGTATGGTGCTCTGTTACTCAAAACTGTGTCCTCTTAAAATGGTCATGAGAAAGCAACACAGGAATCCAAAAGAGGGGAATTATACAAAACAAATGCCTAGCAAGCTTCAAAAGTCTGAAGTGAAGAATACAGTCTCTTGAAAGTCAACAGAAGATGAGAAATTTTCACAGCTTGGGGAAACACCTGAAGAAACAAGCACTGCTAACAAAGTCTGATGATTAAAAGGAATACCAGTTTCTGGACTAGATATTGATAGAGAAAAAAGATATTCTGGAAAGGTGGATAATATCCAAATAAAGTCCTTAATTTAGCTAGTAGGATTATAACAATGTGAATGCTTTAGTTTTAATAATATTGTGGTTATGAAACTTACTTACTTTAGATAAAATTAAATGAAAGATAGAAGGAACTCTGAACTATTTCGCAACTTTTCTGTAAGTCTCACAAACATTTGATGTCAATCTAATTATAGTTTTAATATCTTCTATGTGTATAACTTTGAATAAATCATGTAAACTCTTTGATCATCAATTTATTCTTTTATAAAATAGAATAAAAGACTGACATATATGACTGCTGAACTTCCTTTTCTAATATTCTGTGAGCATGGTCTGATGATAATGATATATGGTGGCATCTATTAAATATTATTAAAAATAATGAATGGATAAGTTGAGAAACTGATTGATAGACCTAATAGATTACTCATTCATTGATAATATAAAAAGGGAATTCATTTTAGCACATACCTAGGCATTTTCCAGCTTTTCTAAATGGATCTACTATTTTAGTTTATTAATAAAATAATGGACATTGAAAATGTTTGCATAAATACTAAAAATCTTAAGTACTTCAAATTATAAATGTTTTTATTTTTAGATGTAGGAATATATCTATTAATAAGATAGTGGATCAACTTCACATCATTTAACTAATAGGGGATGGCCTTTTTTACATTTTGCAGTTAATAAGTTTAATAACAAAATACTTGTTAGGAATGTATTAATATTATGCATACACAGTGTTGGAATTTTAGATGTGCAACATTATCATGGAGATCCAAGTGTTTAAGTGAAGTAAATATTTAAATATTTTCTTCCAATTAGACTACTAATAATGTACATCAGTTTTGAGATATAAAAATGGCTTCATTCACTGGATTCTGTGAATTCTCACAACAGTCAGCATGTGTTATTCTGAATTTGCCCCCTATTTCTTCCTTCATCTTCTCTCTTCTTCCTAAATACATCTACTCTGCTTTAAGGCCTTTCCTATCCTGGCTATGTTCAGCTGAGTTTTCTATAATGTGAGGCTGAGGAGTTCATGAGTGACAAGATATATGTTTTTATAAAATATATTATTTTTCCCTTAAAATTATTATGGCATATAAGAGGGTGCCAAAAATGTATACACATTTTAAGCAAAAAAAAAATCTATACAAATTGTATCACTCAATATATATTGATAACATTTGTTACCTTGTGTATTGTATCTTTCATCTCTTCTACTTTCATAAGTCAAACATGACTTGAGTATTACAATTTTAATACCTTTTTTTACTTTTTAAAAATATACATACATTGGGGCAGCACCTGTGGCTCAAAGGAGTAGGGCACCAGCCCCATATACTGGAGGTGGTGGGTTCAAACCCAGTCCCAGCCAAAAACTGCAGGAAGAAAAATGCAAAAATATACTAATAAATCTGACTAAATTGAGAAAAACTTTTTAAAAAATAAAATAAAAATGTACATACATTGTTGGTATCCTCTGTATTCATACTTCTGGAATCTGGTAATAAAAAATTTAGATACTACTAGGGGCTCATTTGCATAAAATGACCACGAAACTTGGACAGAATAAAAAAAATGTGACTATCTGACAGTACCAGAGAGTAAACAAAGCACTAGAGCTCTGAGGAGAAATGTTTTATCATTGGTAGGGGAGGGAGGAGTAAGTTCTCAATCGTATCATTTTGTAGAGGGAGAAGGCTAACTGTGATTGTCAGGCAAGCTGGGAGTGACAGTAATACTAATTAAGATAATAGCTAATAAAAATTGTCTCTCTGCCTGAGGGACCAAGGAAGCTAAAGACAAGCAAACAACCAAATGAAGATAATAGAAGAAACAATAGATGAGTTACGCGATAAATTATTAGATATTGTTCAGGACAAAAACAGAAAAAACTACTGAAAACAAAATCAGAGGCTTAATGACATCTAGATGGTATCAAACAATCTAATGTATATGCCATCAAAATTCCTAAGGAAAAGATGAGTGGGGGGAAGAAAATTTCTTTGCAAATTTAATGGTCAAATTATTTAAAAATATGTTAAAATATATTTACTTAAAAGCACCAAACAAAAATGGTTATACCAAGACACATACATCAAATTACATCAAATTACTGAGAGATAAAGAACAGATACTGAAAGCAACAATAGGAAAATAAAAGCACATTACATAATGGAAAATAAAAATCCAATTAGCAACTACTTTTTCATTAGAATGAGTAAACTCATGGAAAATAGGATAACGTTATAAAACTTTTTTTTTTTTGACATAGAGTCGCACTTTGTCACCCTCTATAGAGTGCTATGCCATCAGAGCTCACAGCAACCTGTAACTCTTGGGCTCAAGAGATTCTCTTGCCTCAGTCTCCTGAGTAGCTGGGACTACAGGTGCCTGCCACAATGCTCAGCTATTTTTCAGAGACTCTGTCTCACTCTTGCCCCACTGGTCTCCAACCTGTGAGCTGAGACAATTCGCCATCTTTAGCCTCTCAGAGTGCTAGAATTATAGGTGTGAGCCTCCCAGTCCAGCGACATTTTTTCTTAACTGTTAATATTATGGTACCCTATTTGCAACAATAGTAAAATACACATTATCTTCAAATGTACATGTTAATTTTAGTAGAATACAGAGTATATTAGGTCTAATTTTTAAAAGATTAAATAATGCAAATAATATTTTCTAATCACAATAAAATTACATTATAAAGTAATGACATTCAAATACCTAAAAGAACTCCAATTATTTGAAAACCATACACTATATCTGTATGTAATCCATGGCTTAGAAAAAAAAAATATTAAAGCAAAAACCTGATTCTTTGAAAAGAATTCATAAAATATTCATAAAATTCAAAAAAGATTCATAAAATAAATATGAATCTCTATATAGACTAGAGAAAAAATGGAAGTATTTCAATATACTGAATTTAAAAAGTGCTGTCATTACAGATCCTACAGACATTAAAAGAATAATAAAATAATAAGGGATATTATTAAGTAATGCTTTTGATAATGCATTTGACAATCTTGATCAAGAAGGAAAATTCTTTGATAAAATACAATTATAAAAACTGACTCATGAAGAATAAAAAAAGTTTCCATATTAATTAAAATGAATTATAAATTAAATCCTTCCTTTGAATTAAAATTGAATGAATGAACAAACGAACTATAGGCAAAGATTTCTTCACTGGAAAAATTAAAATCATTCAAATACTTCTTTGCTGATGAATAAACACAAATATGGAATGATTGAATATTATTAAGGATTTCAAAGCAATTGAATACTGTTTTATGACACATCATACATGACTCAGAAACCTCATGCTAACTGCAGGAATTTAAACATGACAGATTATATGTTATATGGTTCCTTTTATATAAAAAGTTCTAGACATGCAAATTATTAGAAACAGAAAGCAAACTAGTGTTTGTTTGGAAATGGAGGGCAGAGGTCCAGAATAACTTCAGACACAAGAAAACTTTCTTATAGTCCCATACTCATGTCAGCAAAAGAATTTCAACAAAATACCAAAGTAATTGAACAGGGGAAAAGACAACATTTTCCAAAAATCAGTGCTATATATATCAAGGTATTTGAATACAAAGAAATACAACTCAATTTTATATCTGCATTATATCTAATATTTAACTTAAAAATAAAGTATAGACCAAAGTAACAAAGCTACATTTGTTACAATAATGATTAAAAATCTTCAAGGCATCAGGCTAAAAAAAAAGTTTTATTTTACTGGACACAAAACAATGGTATATAAAATACTTATAAATTGAATTTATGAAAGTTATGAAATTTTCTTTTTCAAAAACACATTTAAGAAAGTTAAAAAGTATGATTAAGAAGAGGAAATTTTATTTACAAAACATTTCTCATTAAAAAGTTTGAATATATAATGAACTCCAATAATTCATTAATAATATCATAAAAATTCAGTAAAAACAGCCAACATATTTATATATAGACTTCAAATAAAAATAAATCATACACATAGATTGAATATGTGCAATACCTCTTGCCATCAGCTAAATGCAAGTTAACACAATTCCATGGCCACCAGTATAAGAAAATCAAAACTTCAAGCAATACCAATTGCAGTTGAGGTTGTGGAACAACAACATTTTTGACGCATGCTGGTGGAAATCATGGTAGGCACTGAGGAAAACAGTATACTAGCATGACAAAAAGGTAATATACACTTCGCATGAGGCCCAGATATCTCATGTCATAGGTTATACTCAAATGAAAACAGAAGTTCATACAGAAATTTAAACATAAATGTTCTTTTCAGCCTTATTAATATAACCAAAATAGGAAATGACTTATGTCCATCAACTGATTGGATGAATGGAGAAATAACTAAAAATATTATTCGATAATAAAAATGAACACAGTAGTCATACATCCAAGAACATGGATGAGCCTCAAAGACATGCTAAATTTAATAAAATCAAATACCAGATAAAATGTTAGAAGAAAAAATGACTATATCAATGTTTCTCTGGAGTTGCGTGTCAGGATATGGATTAACTACAGAAAGGGACAAGAGAAATTTTGTTAGTGATAAAATTGTTCTGTACCTTGGTGATGGTGAAGATTATATCAGCGTATGCCATTACCAATATTTATCAATGTTTCTCTAACATAAATTAACTCTATTGTATTTGAAATGTATCATTTAACTCTATTTAAAAATGAAGGTCCAGTATAATTTTTTAAAAAAACCTTGAACATTTTAAGATTTTTTTAACTATACTGGATAAAATATAGAAAATATGAATAATAATCACTTTTAGTTAATGCTGTGGATTAATATTTTGATCAAATAGATGCAGAAAAAGCATCTGAGAAAAAATCCAGGATCCTTTCATGATAAAATCATTGAAAAAAACTCAGCATAGAAGAAATGTACCTTAAAATAATAAATGCCATATAAGACAAATCTATAGCCAATCACATATTGCATGGGGAAAACTTAAAAGAATTCCTCTTAAGAACTACATCAAGATAAGATGCCTATTTTCATCATTTCCAATAAAAAAAAATAGTGGAGTCCTAGCCAAAGAAATAAGACAAGAGAAATAATTAAAGGGAATTCAAATCAGAAAGGAAGAAGTCACATTATCCCTGATTATTGATGATAGTAAGATCTTATACATAACAGACCTAAAAGATGCCTAGAATCAATAGATTCAATAAAGTCTCAGGCTAAAAAAATAATGTACATAAACCAGTCTTTTGAATCAGCAGTTGAATACACTAAAAACAGCCAAGTAGAGAATCAAATCAAGAACTAAATAACATTTATAATAGCTGCAGAGAAAACTATCTGGGAATATACTTAACCAAGGAGGTGAAAGGTTTCCACAAGAAGAGCTACAAAACAATAATA
>CAUYQV010061197.1:0-11494 GCA_963574575.1 Galagoides demidoff
TTTTTCATCTGTGTTCCCCAGTTCTTTTTTTTTTTTTTTTTTTTTTTTTTGTAGTGTTCTTGTCTGGCTTTGATACTGGGATAATTCTGGTTTAGTAAAATGAGTTTGCAAGTATTTCCTCATTTTCAAATTTTGGAAGAATTTGAAAAGGATCAATATTAGCTCTTCTTTAAATGGAATTCAGCAGTGAAACCATCAAGTCCTGGGATTTTTTAAGATGGGAGGCTTTTTATTACTGATTAAGTCTCCTCATATATCTTTAGATTTTCAATTTCTTCATAATTTAATCTAGGCTGGTTTCATGTGTTTGGGAATTTATCCATTTCTTCTAGGTTATCCAAATTGTTGGCATATAATACTTCATAATAGTCTCTAATGATACTTTATATTTCTTTCCTTTCTTTCTTTCTTTCTTTCTTTCTTTCTTTCTTTCTTTCTTTCTTTCTTTCTTTCTTTCTTTCTTTCTTTCTTTCTCTCTTTCTCTCTTTCTCTCTTTCTTTCTTTCTCTCTCGCTTTCTCGCTTTCTCTCTTCCTCTCTTCCTCTCTTCCTTCCTTCCTTCCTTCCTTCCTTCCTTCTTCTCTCCCTCTCTCCCTCCCTCCCTCCCTTCCTTTCTTTCTTTTAGACAGAGTCTCAAGCTGTTGCGTTGGGTAGAGTGCTGTGGCATCATAGCTCACAGCAACTTCCAACTCAGGCTGAAACCATCCTCTGGCCTCAGTTTTTCTATTTTTTAGTATAGACGGGGGTCTCACTTTTTTGCTCAGGCTGCTCTCCAACTCCTGAGCTCAAGCATTCCACCGGCCTCAGCCTCCCAGAGTGCTACAATACTTTATATTTCTGTTATATTAGTTGTAGTGTCTCCTTTTTTTCCTATTTTATCCATATGTGTCTTCTCTTTTCTTAGTCTGGCTAAAGGTTTGTCAATTCGTTTTTGTTTTTTTGTTTTTAATTTTTAATTATTGTGGGTATGTAAAAGTTGCATATCTTTATGGGGTACATGTGAAGTGTTTGTACAGGCATGCAATGTAAATTAATTAAATCAGGGTAATTTGAGTATCCAACACCTCAGACATTAATCATTTCTTCATGTTAGGAACATTCCAATTCCACTCATTTAGTTATATTGACGTGTACCCCATCTTATTGTTTATTATACTTATTTTGTTGTGGTATCAAATATTACTCATTTTATCTATCTAAAAATATTTTGGCACCCATTAACTATCATTATTTTATCCCCACCTCACCTCTGCTGTTCCTCCCAACTTCTGGTAACAATTATTCTACTCTCTATCTGCATGACATCAATCTTTTTTAATATTTAATTCCCACATATGAATGAGAACACGTCTTCTGTGTTTGGCTATTTCACTTAACATAATATTCTCCAATTCCATCTATGTTGTTAGAAATGGCAGGATTGGCGTGGCGCCTGTGGCTCAATCGGCTAAGGCGCCAGCCACATACACCTAAGGTGGCGAGTTCGAATCCCCAGCCTGGGCTCGCCAAACAACAATGATGGCTGCAACCAAAAAATGGCTGGCTGTTGTGGCGGGCGCCTGTGGTCCCAGCTACTTGGGAGGCGGAGGCAGGAGACTCGCTTGAGCCCAGGAGTTGGAGGTTGCTATGAGCTGTGATGCCATGGCACTCTACCCAGGGGGAGAGGGTAGAGGCTCCATCTCAAAAAAAAAAAATTGCAGAAGTCAAACGTGACTTGGGTGTTATAATTTTAATACAATTTTTTCCTTTCTTAACATGGTATACATTTTTTGGCACCCTCCATATACCTGAAGGAAATAACAGAACAGATGCAGAAAGATTCCCTGAAGGGATCATCGGCAGCTTCACGTCCGGTGGCCATAAGCGAGAGGTGGTAAGTTCAAACACACCTGGGGACGGTGAGGTAAGCACGTGAGTAGGTCATGCAGGCTCAGTCAGTGACAGTAGGGGTCGGGGGCAGCAGCACGGTGGAGACCTGTCATCCCTCAGAACCAAACCCGGCCACAGTTGTCACGCTACAATGTTAGAAATCTGAGCTGCCCCCAGACAACTAATTTGAATTTTTAAAAAATCCAGACAAAGTGCTGTGATCCCACAGTACTGTGTGTTTCAAACAAAGCACATCCACAAGCCATAATTCAACCTACAAGCACCAGATTCGGGCCTACATCGATGTGTAAGTTATTATCAACATGTCATGGAGAAATCAATGAAATAGTAACAAAGTGGACATGGAAACTGGAAAATCACGGCATTAAAGAACTGGACTACCAGATGGTCGCAAAAAGCAGTGCAGGCGGGCGCTGCCGAGGGATGCTACAGAACTGAAACTAGTGGTGACAGAGCATTCCTAAAGTGTTATTGGTCTCTATAGATGTCTGTATGTGTGCACTGCGTGTGTGTGTGAAGTGCTCCAGGTCTTGCCAGGATGGGGGAAGGACAGGCCAAGAGATGTGGGGGGTCCTTGACAGCCCTTGGGGACAGTTTCAGAAAGAGGCAGGAGGTGAATTCCACACTCCTTCCCTCCTCCATGGAGGAGGCCGTTGGCCAAGCTTTGTCACTCTCTGGTGACTCAGGGGTACTTCTGACAGTTATTAGTGACGGTTTTATAGCTTGGCCTAATTAAGTTAGTACTAAAGGCTTAAGCTGAAAAGAAAATTAGCTTCTTTCCTTCAACAGACCATCAATGACAGTGTCACCTTGTCCCAGAAATGTGCTGAGCGCGAGCACGTCATCCCACCCTAACGGTCCTGTCTCAGGCAGTGAAGCGTTCACATATGTCGGGATGCATAACAATGACCTAGAAAGGCCGATTCCTTTAACTGCAAAGCACTTTTTTTTGACAGTCTCAAGCTGTTACCCTTGGTAGAGTACTGTGGCATCATAGCTCACAGCAACCTCAAACTCTTGGGCTTAAGCGATTGTCTTGTCTCAGCCTCCCAAGTAGCTAGGACTACAGGCACCTGCCACAATGCGCCATAATGCCTGGCTATTTTTTGTTGTTGTTGTTGCTGTAGTTGTCATTGTCATTGTTGTTTTAGCTGGCCCAGGCCGGGTTTGAACCTACCAGCCTCGGTGTATGTGCAAGGCACCTTTTTAAAACACAGGGGTATTTTTTCCATTTTGAGAAGCAAACCATTCACATTTTGAATGATTTTTGCTCCTGAAGTACCAGTATTCGTTAGATAAGCATAAAAATCACCAAGTGTAGGCCCCAGGTCCACACGAGTCAGTGGAAGAGCCGAGCTGACCCCGAGCCGCTGACCACTGCCCCATCCCTCAGAAAGGAACCCCTGTCCCTGGGGGCGTAAGGTAGACACAGCCAGCTGGTCCCAGCAGCCTGCAGGTTTGTGGGCCAAGATATGGGCCAGTAAACTCTGCTCACCTGCCTTCCTCCTGGTGGTAACAGGCCCCCCACCATCACCACCGTGCCAATTGCCAGAATAAAGCGCCTCTTCACTCTGGGAGGAGCGCCTCCAGGAGCCTGGGACCGCACCTGGCTCCCGTGCTTCTCTGCTGTGATCACTCCCCTCTCCCTGGCTTGACTTCCTGGCCTGTCACTCTGAAGGAACACTGGAGCCTAGGCAGCTTGTAAAGAAAGGTTGATCTGGCTCCCAGTCTAGGCTGTACAAGATGCCTGGTACCAGCACCTACTTCTGGGGAGGCCTCAAGCTGTTTCCACTCATGCCAGGTGAAGGGGGGTAGATGGGCAGAACTCAACTTTCTCCACCCCAGGGGACCTTCATCTATTCATGGGGGATCCACTGTCCCCCAGACCCAAGGACCTCCCACCAGGTCCCCCCTCTAACCCCAGAGATCAAATTTCAACATGAGATTTGGAGGGGGCCTAACTAACCTCCAAAACACAGCAGGGCCTTTGGCTCTTGCCTCTGCCTGGAGTGCCCTCCCTCAGATGGCCCCGTAACTGACATGGTCACCTCCTCTGAGTCTGGTGGGATGCTGCATTCTCAGTGACAGTCTTTATTTCAAATTGCAGCCCGCCAGCTCCTACCCGTGTAGGTATATGGTATATTTAAAATTTTCTGACATAGTATATTTTAAATTTTCTCCCTTATTGCTTGTCACCCTTTAAGAGTGTGTATTAGGACTGTCACGAAGGCAGAGATCTCTGTTTTGCCCACTGATGTCTCCCAAGTGCCTAAAACAGTGGCTGGCATATGGGGGGTACTCAAACTCTATTTACTGAATGAATGAATTTTTTTAAATCCTTTAAACTTGGCGCACAGGTTCTGTGTTTATTTTTTTACCAGCCAAAACCTATTGTCTAGTTATCCATCGCTGTGTAAGAAACCTCCCAAAACATAGTGGCTTAAGATAACACCCATTTCATCAGCTCATGATTCTGTTGGTGGGTGGCAATTGGGGCCGGCTTTACAGGGTGTAAGGAGCCCACTGCTATTGCCTGGGTCACTCTTGTGGCCCCCGTTGTCTAAGATGGCCGCATCCGACCATCCGGAGGCTGGTGCTGGCAGGCAGCTGGGTCTCCCACCATGTCTCTCATCCCCATCCTGGCCCAGGAGAAGCCCCCTGGTGTCTCTGGGCAGCAGGAGAGCACACACCAAAGCTATAGGGCCTCTTGGGGCCAAGGATCAAGGTCACTTCCTCTATGTTGTCCTGGTCAAAGCAAGTTCCCAGGCCAGCCTAGATTCGAGGGGTGATCTATCGGTTTGCTGGGTTCTCCTAATAAAGCACCACATACCAAGCGGCTTAAACACCTTCAATGTATTCCCAGGCTGGAGGCTGGGGCCCGAGACCAAGGCCTCGGCAGAGTTGGTTTCTTCTGAGGCCTCTCTGCTTGGCTGTGTCCTCACCTGGTCACCCCCCGTGTGTTTGTGTCCCAATCTCCTCTCGTTATAGGGACACTAGTCAGTTCAACATCATATGAATTTGTGGGGAACACAAGTCAACCCATAACAGAAGGGGAGAGAAGCGCCACCTCGCACAGCGGTCGGGCGGGGGCCCATCCACCAGCCTCTTCACAGCCCCAGGAGAGACGGACTCACCTGGCATAAGCTTGGGAGCATTTCCCGTCATCCCTGGCAGGACTCAAGTTTCTCAGCAGTGACAGATGAAGAGGTGTCAGATTAGTGTGGAGAGCAATGAAACAGAGCTCAGAAAGCTGTGGCCTCTGGGGACAGGGCCTGCAGGAGAAAGTCCAGGATCTGCCACGAGAGGCCCCAGCCTTCCTGCAACCTGGTTTAATGCCAGCTGGTCATCTTGCCCAGTGCCAGGCACACCTGTCCAGTGCCCTGCGGTTTCTCCCAGCTCAGGTGCTCTTTGCCTTTAGGGCTCCCCCTCATTTCCTGGATGGACCCAGCCCAAGAGTGTCTTTGAGCTTCCCTCCTCCCTCCTCACAAACCTGAAGGAAGGAAGGTACTTAGTGAACTCTGCGCCCACCTGTCTCCTCCACCCAGGACAGAGCTCACGGTGGGCATGAGACACCAGTGCCCCAAGCCTGCTGGAGCTTTGACATGTCCCACTGAGTCCCACAGTGAGTTCATTCCCAGAGCTGACGATGGGACCTTGCCCAGAGCCAGCCCTCTGTCACTGATCATCAAATTACATGAGTTTAGCATACATCATGATTCCAGTTGCAAAAAAGGGGGAGAGCCCCTGAAATAGCAAGAACTTAGCACAATTCGACAGTCTGGTGTCATGGTCTAAATTGTGTTCCCCCAAATTCATATGTTTAAGTTGTAACCCCCAGTGTCTCAGAATGCGGCATTTGGAGACAGGGTCCTGAAGAGGCAATCAAGTGGAAATGACATCAGAGGGGGGTCACTCCCATCCAACATGCCCGGCACCCTTCTGAGAAGAGGAAATTTTGGGTACACACATGAGGGAGAAGACAGAACGGCCTTGGGAGAAACCCGAGCTGCTGACACCTCGATCTGGGACTTCCCGCCGCCAGAACTGTGAAAAAATAAACCTCTGTTTCTTGGACCACTTGGTCTTTACTTAGCAAGCAGATGAGTCCAGCTGGTTAGCAATGAAGACACATTAAAGCAGACCCAAGGGTGGGAGGGGAGGACAACCATCAGAGTAACCATTGTGCTAAGGATTAGCACAAAATACACGTTCAAAATTTTGCCTCTCTCCCTGCACAATGGCTGCCACAAACTGAAAAGAAATCCATAGTTCTTCCAGCACATCCCCAGAAAAGCCTGTCTGCTGCTATTCTGTGCTCTGACAATGTTATAAATGAGGGTGTCCTCCAGGGTTAGCACTCCCCTGGAGTGTGTTCGCCGCCTCAGTCACAGCAGAGCCAGGATGATAAGGTTTTCCACTGATTTATTGCAGATGGGGCAATGGCCTGCTCGTGGGCACAGATTCTGCCAAACCAGTTGCAGGATGAGCTTGAGTTTCAGAGTTCTGATTTTTACTTCAGGCTCAGAGGAGGCAATTTTGCAGTCCTCCCACCAACATCTCTTGAGGCAGTGTGCAAGTGCTTGGCCCTGTGGAGGGAGGTGGGTAAGGACATCAGGGAATGGATTGACAGGAGCATACCCCTGGGGATTCTAAGGGCAGCAAGGGCCCAGCCAGTGCAGCAGACATAGCCCACCCTAGTCCACAAGTCTGTCTTCCCAGTGAGAGTCAGAAAGCTTATAGCCCTTCCTCCCATGTGACCTTGAGCCTTGGCCCTTTCTCTGTAAGCAAAATAATAATGATGGTGTCAGTGCTTACGCAAGTGTGCCAGGACTCTGTGAACTGTGGGGCAGTGCTATGGACTACATGTGTCCCCCCAAACTCTTATGTTGAGCCCCTGTTCTCCAATGCGATGGTGTTTGGAGGTGGTGCCTTTGGGAGGTGATTAGGTCATGAGGATGGGGGCCCTCCTCAAGGGATTAGTGCCCTTATAAAAAAAGGAAGTGACATGAGAGCTCTCTTCAAGAAGAGGTTACTTGTCTGCAAACCAGAAAGAGAGCCCTCACCAGACGCTGAATGTGTTAACACCTTGATCTTGAACTTCTTGGACTTTGAAACAGTGAGACGCAAACATCTGTTGTTTAAGCCCTCCATTCTGTGGTCGTGCGTCGTAGCAGCCTAGATAGACTAAGTCAAGCTGCAGGTGCCCAATGTCTCTAGGAAAGAGGTGAGAGCTGCAGCAGCATCCCCACTTTCCAGATGACCTGCTATTGCCCTTGATGGGCCTGTGATAGGAGGACTGTTGGCTTGTTGCACAGTGTTTACATCCCCTGAAATGACCCTGACCACACTGAAAGGTGGAAGGTGTGTGACTGATCCCTTTCTGGGGACCACTAGGTGCCTGGTAGGCCCTCCACACAGTGATGCCCAAGAGAACCAACTTTGCAGAGTTGAACCACATGGCTCTGCCCACCCTGCCCTGCCCAAAACAGGGTGAGGACCTGAGAAAGAGGCTGCACTCCTGCTGATATCCCACTGGCCTAGGTTTACGAAGTACTTTGAAAAACAAGGCTTGAAAATGTCGCATTTCTAAGGGCTCTTCCGGCAGCCGCAGATGGGCTGGTGCTTAACATTCCGGCACCATTTTCTGGCAGAAACGTCCATCGCCAGCCCTGTGACCACAAAGGCCACTTCCTAAAGAATGAGCTGCCAAGGGAGTGACATCCGGGCCTGGATCTGACCCAGCAGGGAATGTGTCACACACCCCGAAGATGGCCGGCAGGGGAGGAAGGGTGACGTGTAGATCAATATCCGCTCCATTTATTGATTTGATTCATCCAATTATCTAGGAAGCTCACTCTGGAGAGGTTCAAGACAATGACTCACATGTCACCTGAGTGACGCCGGCAAGGCTTCAGCCAGTGTTTATGTCACATCTCGGGTATTAGAGGACATTTCTAGTTACAGAGAGTATTAATTGCTGCTGAAAACTGGGTGTGAAGTTAAGTAGAAATGAAAAACGTCGACACAGTTGGGCCACCAACCATGGCTCTGCGGGGAGAATCGATACTGAGCCTTGCTGAGCCAGCTGGGTGATTTTCCCAGTGGTTTTTCTTTCTAGTTCCCATCTTTAACTCACACATAATGAAAAGTAGGTATTAAGAGGTGAGTTGTGCCCCCCCAATTCATATGCCAATATCCCAATCCCCAATACCTCAGAATGTGACCGTATTTTGAGACAGGGTCTTTAAAGAGGGAGTTAAAACGAGGACATTAAGGCAGGCCCTACTCCAGTGTGACAAGTGTCTTTACAGAGGAGCAGATTAGGTTAGGACACAGATGCACACGGAGGAATGAGCCTGTGTGTATCATTCCAAGGAGAGGGGTCTTGGAAAGACCCAAATCCTGCTGACACCTCTATCTTGGACTTCAGCTTCCAGGACTGTGAAAACATCCTGTCACTGAAGACTCTCCGTCTGTGGGACACTCATACAGTAGGCTCTGAACTTCACGTATCTGTTCTAGTTCAAGTGTAATTGTCAAAATAAGTAAATTCTGTGCAGCGCACTAGAGTAGCTGATTCACAGGGAAATTGGACTTTTCTTGTGCCCTGGCACAGTAACAGCTTTGATTTACAAAGTTCTCCTTATGGAACTTGCAAGCTTCCTCCAGGACCAGGATGTAGTTTGCCTGAGTTCTCCAGAGTAAGGCCAGAAGGAGAGAGTCTCTCCTCAAGTTTCTGAAAGATAGAAAGTTGAACGATTGTTTCTGCTCAAATCATGTCATTTTATTATTTTTCCATTGCCAGTGTCCTCCTAGCCAAAAACCACCAAGAGCACAGCTGTAGCCAAACAAAGTTGGGTTTTTTGGCCCTTCCATAAACATAGAGGATGGGGACCATGGGCGTGTTGACCTGTGGGAAGGAGCAGGGCCACACACCTGCTGGGCATAGTGCCAGGACACCCCACCCACCACTGCCACAACCACCTGGCATATTGTCCAGGGGCTGGAGGATTGACCCACTCCCTCTCCCCCAGCTGGCACTCACACCATCGGGAGCCTGACAAGCTTGTCTGCTTGCCACCACCAGTGCCCATCATCTGGGCACCAGGGGATCCACCCAGCCCACCTGCTGGTGCTATTGCCTGCATGCACCATAGAGGTGGGGGCACCTGGGGCAGGGTCCACCCTACTTACCACTGCTGCTACTGGCATGTGAGCACACCATTCAGGGTCTGGACGTGAGCCCTTCACACCCACAGCTGTTGGAGGGGGTCACACCATGAGGGGGCCTGACAACAGGCTTGGCCTGTCATCCCCATCACTGGTACCCAAGTACACCATCTGAGGGCCTGTGGGAAGGCCTGCTCTTCACTGCTAACACCTGGTACCCAGTCCGGGCGCGACCATCCCACCCCACCCATCCACCCTATCCTGTACCTGTGTGCACCACTGGCCCCCTACTTGGTACCACCCCCCCCATCAGCGCCTATGTGCATTGTCCCCTGGCGACCAGCCTTCCCTGAACTCTATCCCTGTTTGGGGCCTTTGCCATCAGGAGGGTCTGACACAAAGAGCTTCCTCCCCACTCTGAGTCTCCCAGAGAGACCTTAAAGCCTCTGGTCCTTCCTGCTGTAGGGATTGCTGGCTCCAAACCCATCTCCCACCAGACCAAGGGAACAGATGGCAGTTTTGCACCAAATGGCATAAAGTACTAACATTTATCAAACTGGATCAACATGGTGTGGATGCTTTAAACACTGTATCAGCCAAACTAGCCTTAATTTTAAATAATCCACATCTGTAACAGATGACATGTAATGAGAAGTACTTGCTTTTTAAAGACAGAGGAATCAGTAGCCCCTGCGATTAACATTTTTCATTAAAAGGCAGCTTCCAGGTGAGCTTGGGGGAGCAGGTTCTGCCAGGTGGAGGAACCCAGGGCCCCGGAAGGAGCCATTAGCAATTGCCAAATACTGAATCAAGTCTTCAAGCCCTCGGCGTCACCCCAGAGGATGGTTCTTCGTGCCCTTCCGTCCTGCTCTCACTTTCTGCTTCAATTCTCCGGTCAGCGTTACATTACCCAGTTACTCTTCCATGGATGTCTTTTTTTTGCCAGAAAATAATTAGGGGGAATAAAAAGCTCAGACCTGCCATTCACTCCTGTAGCCAGGATGCATTTCTTCATGTTTTTCCGGTTCTTTACTGCCAGTTGGCCTGCGGTGGGACTTTGTCAGTGACCATGACAATATCATAAAAGTTACCAGGCTGTCCTGTACCGTTCTTAAGAGGTTCATTGCAGGATTGAGTTGCTGGAGTCAACTTTTCCACTTCGAGAGCCCTGTCCTGGTCTCTTCACAGCAAGGGGTGAGCACCCACAGGGACCCCTGCCTTACAGTCGGACTCGGGTGTGTGTTTGCCATCTGGAGCCTAAAGAGATTCCAGAAGCCGAAAGCTGAAATTCACCTAGTAATGAAGGTAATGACACATAAAATTAAGATCATGTGATTAAAATCTTTATCTGCAACAATCAATGCATTTTTTTAGATATCCAGGATTTAAAGCAGATTAGAAGTGAACTTGGGAGATTCCTCAGTGACTGTTTTTTTAAAAACAGAGGCACTTAGATTGATGTTTTATAGAATTGAATTTCAGTTAGGCTCAAAGGCAAAAATGATCGACCTCAGGAGCAGCAGTCTGCTCTTTCCAAAGACTAAAGTGCTTTTGTGGAAGACGTTAAGACGTCTGGCCCTGGCCCTTCCTAAGTGGTCCAAGATTTTAGAGGCTCAGACCAGGAAAAGGGCTTCAGACGTTAAACCCTGCTCTCCACCAAGTGAACCCCCCCAGCTCCTGGGTCTTTTCATTTCTTTGTTGGTTCCCACTTGAACTTTACACGTATCTCCTGCTTTAGCCTCTGTGTTCACGGTTTCCGCACCTGTCTCTCTAATCCCCCTTTCCACCTAAGCCGTGTTTCCAGCCGCACATTCATTTCCACAGAGGTGGCTCTGGTCCTCATCCTTCCAACTGGCTCTGCCTCCACATCTCTGCCCTCATCCTACCCCATCAGGACCTGCTGTCCCCTCCCCCTGGGGTCCAGGGTCAACCTCCGATGCGTCAGCTGTGACTCACTGCCCCCTTTTAAAGGCAGGATTCATTCAATAATAAGGCCAGTAGCGCAGCTTTTCCCAGAAAACATCCGTTCCCTTCTGTTTATTCCTTCTCCATTTGCAAAGCTGTCTCCACGCCAAGGTTTTCACTGTCTGCAGGAGCCAACTCGAGGGCCCAGTGGCCAGAAACCCCTCTGGCCAGCTCCTCAAAGACAGGGTGTCTCAGAGGAAGGAGGTTAAAACGCTGTGCTCCTGCCTCACACGGAAAGGGTGAAATTTGAGCAGATCTGTTGACAAACCCAACTGCGTCCAGATGATAGTCTGGAAGACATCTCTTAGATTAAGGAATAATTGAGGCAGTCAAGAATAGGTGGGGGTGGGATGGTTTGCAAGGGTCGTCCTGTGGACAAGAGTGGATCCCTGAGGCTCCAGACCGGTGGTTCTCAACCTTCCTAATGCTGCCATGTATTTCCATTGTTACAAAGGGGTCGTGAGCCACAGG
>CAUYQV010061198.1:0-11949 GCA_963574575.1 Galagoides demidoff
AGGCGCCTGCCACAACGCCCGGCCATTTTTTGGTTGCAGCCATCATTGTTGTTTGGCGGGCCCGGGCTGGGGATTCGAACCCGCCACCTTAGGTGTACGTGGCTGGCGCCTTAGCCGATTGAGCCACAGGCGCCGAGCCAGAGTTATTCCTTTTAATGGATAACAGACAAGTTCTTTAATGTTCCTAACTTTAACCCTACAATGAACCTACAAGATGAGAAATGCTAGTATCAAACTAATTATTAGGAAATGGGAAAAGAAAAAGCATAAAGAATGCAGAAAATGCAGTAGAAAGTATGAAAAAAAAAGATAGGCAATGGTTCGATCTGTATTGAAGAGAGTGTTTGTTTATGTATTAGTCCAAAACAGAGCTTGCACCCAATGCTTCCTGCTTCCAGTCAACCAGTTGCTCACTCCTGGCTCCTGTGGCATTATACTTATTGGCACAATCTATAAATACACAAATCCCTATGGTTGAAATACTATTCATATTGCAAGTTGAATTTCCTTATATGTGCAAAAGAGTTACAGACATGACTTTCCGAATATGAACTTATTTTCGTAATTGTACATGGAACTTATTATATATATACGAGGATTTTCTGCCACCAAGTGGTAATAATGCTTCTTTGCACCATTCTTGCATAACTATTTCTCTATCTTATTCAATTTTTAACATGTAATTGTTCAATTTCTGTGATGCATTAGAAAATGACTAGACATTTATTTTTGCCAAAAAAAGTTCTATTGTCATCTAAAACTTTCAGGCTTACAGCAGAATTAGTCACATAAAAATGCTATAAATGAATTTATAGCTGTTTAGTTAACTAGGTCCGTGGTTCCCAACCAGAGGTGATTTTGCCCCCCATCTCTTTCAACACGCATTTGATAACACCTGGAGACATTTCTGCTTGTCGCGTGGTGGATGAGGGGGAGCTGTTATTGGCATCTGGTGGACAGAATCCAGCGACCCAGCTAAGCATTCCACAATGCGTAGGACAATCCCCTTCACACACATCAAAGAGTTATCCAGCCCACAATGTCAATAGCGAGTTAATGAATAGAAGGTAAAGAAATCAAAGGCATGATCTGCAAGTATTTCCTTTGTCCTCCGTGGTTACGAGGCTGTCTTCACCTCCGTGCTCTATCACAATGGGCTGACATGAGCTTAAACCAAGGTCCTCTCATGTGATGACATCCTTAAAGCAGACCCTTGAAACCTAGGGTTCCCATTATATTCTTTAAAATGTTGCATTTAAGTTTTCACGTATTTCACAAAGTCATACTTTCGTAGGGCTGGAAGGATGATAGAAGGGAACGGGACTATTCCCTGCATTGTTAGAAAGGATTATACAAAGTTTCAGCGTCTTAACAATCTGCTGGCTTGCGGAGGAACCAGATGGTAGTTAGCGTCTAGGTTCCCTTCAAGTGCTCTTTCTGAGTACCCAAGCTGTCTCTCTCTGATTAATTTGGTGAATTATGTCATTTTATCGTTAAGAAAGTCAATATAAGTGAAAACATATGGGTATTTTACTGACATTCTTAGAGGAAGTGAAAGGAAAAAGGCCATAGCATGAAAAGAGTGTTATCTAGTATTTTCAGATTTATACATTTTTATGGATCTTATCAGCATTGCCATGTTTCTCCTGTTACTATTACATAGTTGGATTGTAGTTGTTCTTCATTGCATACTAAGAGCCCAGCACTGCACCGCACCCTTGTTCAATGGATAAATGTGTGCCTGGCTGTTTTAATTCAGCGTGTGGCCGTTTAAAGGATGAAAGCTTTGAGGTTAAGGCAAGGGTTTAATTCAGTCTCATCGAGCCTCGCTTGTAGCACCTTCACTGTTCCTGAGAAATAGAAGTCATGGATATCTTTGAAGTTGGTCTTGAAATTTCTTTTTCACCTAGAAGACGGAGAGTCATACACATGCAAATCTGGGGCTACTCTGTTTGGCTCAGGCTCCTCTACATGTATTTTTCTTTTTGTAAAACCAGTATTTTCTCATTAGAAAGTGCATTTTAAAAGTTTAAAAATCATCCTTTTACGTGTTAACATGGTCCACGACCACTTTTCATTCAGATTTCTTTAATTATTTGTTATTTGCCTGTTCAGGCAAATATATTACTTGAAAAGTGTCAATAAAATGGGATATTATATGGCACCTAAAATTCAGATGGATTAATTAACGTTTTCCTGGTGCCTAAATTACGTCCCACGTCGGTCATACCGGGAGTTTCTTTGGGCACCACATCAGACCCTGCTGAGGTCGGGTGTCAGGCTGGTTGTTAACCCTCATCAGCGGACTTCTGAGATCACCACCGTTATCTCCTTGACTCACTCGCCTCTTCCTCTACCATGTGTGTGTCTTGGGAGGGTTAAAGCAAGACTCTCATAACGACATGACGGGTAGTAATGAAGTCTGAGAGCCTCCCCAGATAGCCTCCAACAGCCACAGAGAAACCAAACACACTCAGGGTGCCACTCATTTGTTTGGAAGATGAAGTATGAAGCATGTGAAGTGAAATGGCGCTACGTTTCCAGATAATGTAATTTTTATATGTGATACTTCATTGGTTCATATATGTAACTAGTTAATAATTCATGTATTATTTAAAAGAAAATTTAAGTAAGAATCAATTTCCAATCCTTTACAAATTCCAGGTTGGGCACAATAAACATTTATGTATAAGGAGCTCAGAAGATTTGCATTTAAATAGTTTCAGTAATCCTCCAAGACAATATCAGGTAAGCATGAATTTTTAAAGAAGGAAGGCTAGTTGTTATAATATTTAGAATTGAACTATGTGATTCTTTAAAGGAAACTGAACCATTAAGATATTTTTCTCGATATCAAAGTCATGCATTAATTCAACACATAATTTATTGAGTCACTGCCACATGCCAGGCATTTTCTAAGTACTGGAGGTGCACGAGAAAACAAATAGACTAAGTTTTGGAATCATGGAGCTTAGAGTTCACATGTTCATTGCAAAAACAGAAACAGTGAGAACAAAATTCACCTCAAATTCCAGCACTGAGAAACAGAGATAGCTTATTTTGCTTAATATTCTGCCAGATGACTGTATGGGTAGATGTGTGCATAATTTTACATGTATTTTAATATTATTATATAAACAAGTGAAATAGCACTTTTACAAGTAATAGTTTGTAGTCTCTGTTTTTCTCTCTGTAAAGTACATTTAATTTTAGTGAATGTATCATATTCCTTTGTATAAATAAATGAAATGTATTATGATAATTCCCTGTTAATAGATACTTAACGGTTTATTTTTTCTACCATTGTTAGTTTTACTAATATGAACATTCTTGTCCTTGGACCAGATTATATTCTTAGGATAGATTCTTGAAAGCAAGGTTTTACTACCCACCATTTAACCTTGGCCTTAGGTATGAAATTGGTTTAGCCATACAATTAATCCAGGACCTCCTCAGTGTACCTTCAGATTCCTGTCCTTTATGAAAGGTATACAGTAAAAGCAATGTCTGCATGATCGACATCCAGATACTGAGACACTTTATTACATTGAAACTGGCCATTCCTAAATTAACAGCGAGTGTAAAACCATAACTGCCTACGTTTTTGGTGGGTTCAGGGCGGGGCGTGCATGAGCAGACATTAGTTTACCTGTCCATTACCACATGCAGTACTGCTTACCTTTAACCTGCCAACTGAAAGGCTCTGTCTTGCTCTCATACTTTTCAAATAAAATATAGGCAGTGGACATGAAGAATTAGAGGTTTGCTATAAACTTATTTTTGTCTCAAGAGCTAACTTCTGAGTCCTAGCCCAGGTAGTATAAAAATTGCTTTTAAAAGAAAACAGAACATGGAAATATGTTGTACGCCCCGTCAGCTTAATCTTTGATAGCCGTCACTTCCAAAGGAAGGGTGACTCAGAAATTTACTGCAAATGAGAGATTTCTCAGGAACATACAACTGAAGTGCGTCTCTCCTTTCTCTGTCTAGAAAATAATGAAGAGGCTCATAAAAAGATATGTACTGCAAGCCCAGATAGACAAGGAAAGTGATGAAGTGAATGAAGGTGAGTGGGACACAGGGACAAATGAGCCCCAACTTGGGAGCCTGACCTGGGGTCGGATGCAGAGCTGGGAGGGCTGGAGAGGGGACGAGGCTCTCACCCACCATCAGCTCCCGTAAACAGTGGGAAATAGGCTATTTCTCCACAGCTGGAGGACAGAGGTCCTTTGCTAGAACAAAGGCTATTGTTCTTAGAGAGGGTTGGAGGGAGGAGGAAGTGGTTGATAAAAGTGAGGGGCTGCCACCCTTTTATATTATTTTAGGGGGACTTGTGATCTCCTCATTCACCAAAATACTAACCTGAGTAAATAGAAACCTGCGCCATTTTGAAGTATTTTTCCCTTCCAAGATTTAAAACACACGTGTATGTGAAATTAGGACTGATTTTGTCCCACCCCAGAATCACTTGTTTCTTGGCATTATGTGCTACGTACTGACGGTTGACTTAGTGTCACTCTTGCTTTTCAAAGGGGAACTGAAGGAAATCAAGCAGGACATCTCAAGTCTCCGCTATGAACTCCTGGAAGAAAAATCTCAGAATACAGAAGATCTCGCAGAACTTATTAGAAAACTTGGGGAAAAGTTATCCACGGAACCAGATCAGGAGGAAAGCCATAGATAACGCAGACTTCCCAAGATATTTTTATTTATTTGTTCACTTGAAGCCATATTATTTTCTTATTTTTTTAAGTGCCAGTGGATCCACCTTTTAAACAAGAAAGGAAGTTAACAGGACCATCCTGTTATCTAGAGCCACAGTAGCTAGTATTTTGGTGGTGAGATTGTATGATTCAGGATAAAGGTTGTAGATTATAATGAAAATGATGCCCAGTTGCGTGGTGCTTGTTTTATAAACGGCTTTCTTGGGTGTAATTGTTGTGGTAATGTGATCAGCATGGAGTGTCTGCCTGGGAAGGGTCTCAGCTGGCAAGGGCAAAAACACAGTATTTTCCAAGTGGTTTTTTCCTGGAAGATAATTTCAGGAACCTTCTGTGTCCTCTGTGGATTCCCTGTTGGTGATACCCATCCCTGAAATTTGGGGAATAATAATCTATGGCCATTTAAACATCATCTTTCTACTTAGCCCCCAGAGAATATAATTGGTAGTATTTGTACAAATTGGGCTTATATCTCTTATGGTAATTTTTTTTCTGACGCTTCTCTTTGAGAACATTATAATTAGCAATGAAAAAGTGTTTCCTCCACTGGACCCTGGAAAGGTGGTCCAGTTGTGTGTCTGTGTGTAAGCGTGCGTATTTTGTATGTATGTCTGTGAATGTGTGCACACACACAAGACGCTTGCCCTATTTCTTTGGTAGCTAATGGGGATGTACAAACGCTCTTTATGCTATAATTTTTTGTTGTGACCACAAAAGGGACTGTCCAAATAAGAATCTTCTATTGGGGAAGTCTCAAAGCCACAAGCAATGAGGTTATTTGGTCCAATTGTAGCACAATTTTGTGCCATTTCCAAAGGCATTTACAGATAAATTCCCACATTTGCCATTGATGGAAAGGAAAAAGTGACATGGGAACTTGCTAACACTTACCTGCTATTCTAAGTATGTACTATTTTCTTACCTGAATATATAATGAAGGAGTATCTGTTTACCCAAAGACTGTGACGTTCAGAGGATGCTGGGCATTAACTTGGACATGCTGCTTTGGATTCAGTAAAGGGAGACTTCAAATGCAAATCTTTAGCTTCATTTTTAAAGATGAAATGGTCACAGAAAATCCGTGTAGCTTAGTTTAAATCAAGAACCTCTGTGTAACCAAATCAGAAAATACAACTGAAAATTTTATTCAGTGCTTTTGTATTTGTGGGTATTACTTATGAAGAAGTTACATTTTGAAATGTTTTGTGACAACATTTGAATCAGCGTTTGTGAAAAATCAACTTCACACCAAATGTGCTGTCAGCAAATTAAAAGAATCTAACACCTGCAAAGTTTGTGTGTTTTGCCAGGCAGAGGGTGGGCCTGTGTGCCACGGACTGTTCTGTGGCAGCAGAAGACACAGGAAAAGATGTTCAAATTCCACAGTGATTTTTAAGGTGGAATGACTTGACAAGATCAAAATTTGGGGAGATACAGCAAGCATGACGGTGAGTTCCTCAGCAAAACCTATTACCCTCCAGGTGGTTCCAGCTGTTCAAAATTAGTCACCTGAAGTCAGCAGGCTTTCCTCGAAGTGCAACTGAATTGGCATCTCTCCTAGTTTCCCTTAAATTGGAAGTGAAAAAAAGAAACATATTTTAAGAAAGATTTTTAAAATTCCAACAAGAGATTAATTAAAGATGACTGTAAGCATGATGGAAGTCGCAAGACCATTGGCTTAAATCCTACATTCATGTCACAGCTTCACCCTTTAAAATAAAGTGATTAAGAAGTTGAAATGTTTTACCACAGTTGCTGTGTCTGTTGTGTTTCTCCCCTCTGAGTCGATGCTTTCTGGAGGTGCATTAGGATGCCCTGAGGAGGACAGAGCGGTGATGCTGGTCATTGCGGCCACAAGCCCTGCCTATCCTCAGCTTTCTCTGGTTGACCCACCACCAGTGAACAGAATAAAGTCCCTGTTCTTCTCACCCAAAGCTTGGTTTTACTTTCTGCTGCTTTCATTATCTGCAACTGAGAATTAGCACAAACTCCATCCGTATTATTTTACTAGGCATATAAAATAAATGGCCAGAATCTGCTATCTGCTTAAAACTACCAGGGATTGAAGAGAACAGAAAATGAGTGTGTGAACTCCACGTATTTGCAATGAAACAGTCATGTGACCTAGTGCAACTATGAGACATATTTACTGAGTGCCCACCATGTGCCAGGCATGTGCTGTCAAATTTCATAGAACAATGTTTATCATAACTGTATGAGGCAAATCCCATTATTATCTTCCTTTTAGGAATGAGACATCTGAGGTGTGTAGAGACTAGGTAACTTGAACGTAGGTCAGGGCCAGGAGCAAAACCGTAAGCCTGTCTCTCGTTTACTGGTGGTCTTTTAAAAAAATTATTAGTACTGTGTTTTCTTTTTGTACTTCAGAATGTTATGGGAGGTATAAAGGCTTGGTTACGTGCATTACTTGTCTATAGTTTGAATCAAGGTTATTATTGTGTCCATATCCCAGATAGTATGCAGTGTACCTGGTAAGTGTGAATTTTCCCCTTTCCAACTGCTTAATCGGTCGGCCTTATTGAAGTGGAGTTGTTTCATCCTGTCCCGTATATTATGTCTCTAGGTGATGAAAAATGGACTGTACTGGAAAATCCCAACTTCCATTATCCAGGCCAGGGACGGACAATAGCGTTAAGTGAGGAAGATGGTGGGTAAAGAGAAGATTTGGATTCAAAAGGATTACAGATGCAGGGGAGGAGAAATGTATGTTTTTCATCACTCATCCGAGGTCCATGGCTGAGGCTCCTACACAAAAGAGAGACTAACAAGAGAAAACCATACTTGTTTACTTAATGTGTTTTATGTGACACAGGAACCGTCAAAGGGAAGACTTGCAGAAAGTTAAATTTATGTATTTTATGCTGAGTTTGGTGAAGAGTGAACAGTCATGGAGAAATGTCCCCAATGAGGTGGTGTGATCTGTTGGCAGTGACCTGGAGGACACTTAGCAAGGCCCTGTTCAGAGTCTCCTCTGTGGCCCTGTGTCTTTGGAGATAAGGATGTTCCCTTCGCCTGGTACAGGAAGGACACCTCTCAAATGAAAGCATTGTGACCCACTTTGGGGGAAGGTCAAAAAAATCCTCCCTGCAATTTGAGAAATGGCAGAACCAGGAAGGTCATATGTCATTTCTCTGATTCCTTCAGCTAAAAATATTCAATGTGCCAAGGTTTCATATTTTGGAGTAGCATGTTCTGAACCCCATCACAGTTATAAAAGATGGAGATCTATATTTGTGGTAGTCGGGATCCGAGGGAGGGAGTTCGTCAGGGAGAAGCACCACACTCAGTGGCTATGCGCCAGGGACAAAGATGGATTGATCAGGTGCAAGCATTCCCCTGTCCCATCCTTCCAGGATGATTTCTGTCTGAGAGACTCTTGCTGCCATGTGAATAGTAAAAACAAACCAAACTTTCAACTAAAGTGGAGAGACTGTAAGTCAGAATTTACAACCCCCCGCCCCCCACCACCACCACATCCCCAGGAAGTCTGACTGACCAATTCCTAGTAAAATTGCTGTCAGGACAGATCACCTCCTTCAGGCCAAGCAAGACTCGCAGACACAAGTCATTTCTCCAGTGGCACATTCAAACTGTACTCTGCATGCCCTCTGGTATCCAACACGCTGGTATCATCCCCCTGGTCTCTGAAACCTTCCTTTGTTATGGGTGTCAAGCCAGGTTTACAAGAGTCACACCAGCCATCCCACAGCTGTGCTGAATGGCACTGGGAATGGATTCCCCTGCTGGAGAGTCTTTGCACTTTAAGGTAGACAACACACATTTCCAAGGTAGTGGTTGTGCGGGAGCGCAGCCCAGAGTCCTAAAAAGGAGGCAATTGAAAATTCAGCTAAACATCTGCTACTGTACAAAATGTTGTCTCATCATCTGAGTGTTCCCTTTCATACGTGCCTAGCTGAGGTGAGAGGTAACACAATGAACTCTCTAAAAGACCTAGGCAATCACGGACAATGCATTTTTCTTTTTGTGAACCTTTGGAATGACTGTGTGAATTTTCTTCCTTACTCTGTGTTGATAGCTACAGCCGTACACATTTTTAAAATATTTCCCCAGGATAGATTTGATGATAACACATGTCAAAAATCATTCCCTTTATTAAAGCCTTTTGTATGACTAATAGCTAGAGACACTGACCAACTACAGGAGAGGGGGTTTTATTTTGTATTAGTGCCGTTTGACGGATTGTCAAGTGAACCAGTATAAGAGGATCATGAGGGATAGTGACTCATATTTTTCAAACTCTCATGAAAATGACACACTGAAACCTCTCTTAGTCAATAGTAAAGGAAATTGTATCTACTAAAGAGATCACATATTCATAACAACCATTATACTTCCTAAGTAACTGTGATGTTACTTGGAACACTGAAGGAAAAAACAGAAGGGCTATTGGTTTCCTAGTCTATTTGGGCTACTATAACAAAGTTCCATAATCTTGGCAGGTTATAAATTGCAAAAATTTATTTCTCACAGTTTTGCAGTCTGGGAAGTCCAAGAACAAGGTGCTAGCAGAGTCCATATTTGGTTTATAGATGGCACCCTCTTGCTGTGTCCTCACATTGAGGGACAACAGAGCCATCTCGGGCCTCTTTCATTGGGGCACTAATCTGTGGAATGTGAGCTGTGAGGAGGCAGGGCCACCACAGCCTGGGAAGACATTTAGGGAATGACTCCCATACACACTTTTCCTCCTTTAAAAGCAAACATTCTTTTCACCTGCCAGAAGTCATGTAGCCTGTGCATACTTTCCTTATTATGAGCAAGCACACAGCTTTTCCTCCTTAAAGTTAATCTTTACCCCAGGTGTTAAGATTTACCTTGTTAAAGATACTTTATAAATAAAGCTGTTTCCACAGTTCAGTGCTAGCTGCCGTCCTCAGCTGCTTCAGACCTCCCAGTCCCATCCTGTCTCTCGTCTCTTTTCTTTCTCATTTTCCACCATTCCCACTCAGGTTATTTCTCTTTCCCCGTTTTGGTTTGTGAAACTAATCCCATTTATGACAGCTCTGATCCCACGACCAAATAGTCCCAAAGGTCCCCAGCTCCAAATGCCATTACATTGAGGGTTAGAATTTCAACATATTAATTGGGGGGCTGGGGAATAACCATTGAGACCATAGTGATTGGTATGTACAATCTAAGAATTTCTTACCATTTTTCCTTTTCTAAGGTTTATCCTGAAACCCACAATTGTTTAATCATTGCCCACTGGTAAACTGCAGGAACTGAATACAAAAGGTTGACAAACAGGTATGTCCTCCAGGAAAGGCATAGGACATTATGAACTTTTTTCCAAATCATGTGATAGAACCTTGATGCTGACATTCAAGAAGTGGATCTTGAACTTCATTGCCTCGCATTTTTTTCATAATTATCGTTCATGAAAATAGACTCTCAGACCAACAGAAGAAGAATCTTTTCAGAATAAAGTTAAGTTTACTTATTATCATGTCTCAGGCCAAAAGAACTATGGTGAGGCTCTGCTTTTGCCTTAACCTTTTCAGTAGTCTGTGATTCAGCTATATGACATTTACCCTTCACTCTGCAGAAAATAGACTTCCGCTGGAATAACTGAAAAAGGTCAAATTTTACAAAGTGTTCTTGTATTTTGAAAAATATTAACATGTCATATTATAGCTACTGTGGACATGTAGAATATATACACATATATGAATATATGTGTAGTCTGCCATGAGATATAGTAGGTAACCATATAATATACATACATGTATATATGATCAAAGACTTTTTCAAAGCATAGCTATTCATGATTCTAGAAAAAAATGCTTATACATATGGATTTTTCTTTTCTTACTGTTATTTTACTTTCCTTTATACTTTATTTCAATGATTCACTCTTTTTCTAGTCCCCATGTTACTACCTCTTCTTCTAAGTTCTATCTGCCTAGTGGTTCAAAGTGGAGGATCTGAATCCAGAACAAGTGGCTTAAAACCCAGCTCTGACAATTACCAACTGGGTATTTTTCACCAAGTTTCTTAACCTTTCATTATCCCAAATATACAGAATAAAAAATTAATGGCATCTCCTGCATTGAGATTTTATGAGGATGAAATGGATCAATACATTCTAGGTTCAGAGAATAGCAGCCTGTAGTAAGCATTTGGGTAAGGGTAACCATTGTGGAGAAAGAATGGGACTCCAAAATTTACTCTCACTCTGCCTTAAATGACACTCTCTTAAATCTTATAAGCTTAATGAAATGTAGGCTTTAACTAATGTTTCTCCAACCAGTTGGTACATAGTGCCTTGAACATTATACTAAAAAGGATTCTGAGGCCCAGTCATAATCAGTAGGAAAGAAGGACAGAGACAGACATTGAACAATGCTTGCTGTGGCCATGGGACATTGACTCTCATGCCTCATATTTGCCATTCTTGAAAAAGATGTAGCACATTTGAACAATATTTGGGAAAATTTCAAAGTACTTTTATTATTTTTGATCTTAATGGTTTCGTATGATTTTATAATAGAATCATAATGTTGTCTGGGTCAGGTACCATATTAGATCCTGCTCATAAAACTTTTATTTGAAACCTGTGATGTTTTATACAATGTTCTGGGTGCTATTTTCAGTAGCAGTACTAGAAACAGAATACAAGTGATTTTTTTTTTTATCATTAAATCATAGCTGTGTACATTAATGCAATCATGGGGTACAGTGTGGTGTTTTCAAATACATTTTGAAATACTCTTATCAAACTGGTTAACGTAGCCTTCATGTCATTTTCTTAGTTATTGGGTTAAGACATTCATACTCTGCTTCTAGAAAGATTCACTTGTACCCTTGTAAGATAAACCATAGAGGTAACCCCACCAATCACCTCTCTCCACCCATTCACCCTTCTCCCCTCCCCTCTCCCACCTCCCTCCCCATATTCTGTTGGTTTTTTTGTTTTTTTGGCCAGGGCTGGGTTTGAACCCACCACCTCCGGTATATGGGGCCGGCACCCTACTCCTTTGAGCCACAGTGCCACTCTCCCTCCCCATATTCTAAGGCTATAAATAGGTTATAACATTCTTATGAAAGCTATAAATTAGTTTCAAAATAGGGCTGTGTACATTGGATACTTTTTCTTCCATTCTTGAGATACTTTGCTAAGAAGAACATTTTCCAGTTCCATCCATCAAGTAATTTATTTATAAATAAAATATCTAATTGATACCAG
>CAUYQV010061199.1:0-60097 GCA_963574575.1 Galagoides demidoff
CTGTGGTTCCAGCTACTTGGGAGGCAGAGGCAGGAGACTCACTTGAGCCCAGGAGTTGGAGGTTGCTATGAGCTGTGATGCCATGGCACTCTACCCAGGGGGAAGGCTTGAGGCTCTGTCTCAAAAAAAAAGAAAAAGAAAATAAATAAGATGAAGACTTGTTTTTTTTAAAAGACCAATAAATTGATAAACTTTTTGTAACACTGACCAAAAGACAAAAAGAGAGAAAAGACAAATTACCTATATCACGAATAAAACAAACTATAACTACAAAATTTAAAGAATAAAAAAATAAGAAGTGGCTGCTATAAGCCTCTGTTTGACCTCTTAGATCAAGTGGGACTCCTTAGAAAAATACCAACAACATGACTTACTCAAGGTGAAATATGTAAATTAAATAGCAATATACCTTCTAGAAAAATTGAGTTTGCAAATTAAGAACTTCCAAAAAATTTCCAGGCCCAAATAATTTCACTAGAGAATTATGCTAAATGTTTAAAGAAAAATTAACATCAATTTTACACAGTCTCTTCCAGAAAACAGTAGTGATTACACTAGAGACTGGGCTTGAGACAATAAAATGTATTTCATGAAGCTGGAATTAACCTCATATAAAACCACACAAAGGCAATGCAAAAAAAAGAAAACTATAGCTCATTATCCCTCATAAATATTGACACAAATTTTTTTTAAACTATGGGAAAATAGGGTACAGTAATACATAGAAAGAATTATATACCATGATCACATAAGATTTATTCCAGGGTAGCAAATCTGATTCAATATTTAAAAATCAATCAGCATAATCTACACTATTAACTAGCTAAAAAAGCAATACTCGTTTGATTACATCAATCAATATAGGAAAAGAATTTGTCAAAACTCAACAACTGTACATAATAACAACTCTCAGAGAAATATGAAGAAGCTTTCTGAAATTAATAAAGAATACTTACTACAGAAACCTACTGATAACATAGAATTTAGTAGCAAAATACTGAATATTTTGTATACATTTAACAAGATATGTATAATTCTTACATGCCAAAAGTTGCACAATGTTGATGGAAGAAATAAAAAATCTATATAAATGGAGAAGCATACAATGTTCATGGATTTGAAGACTCAGTATAGTAAAGATACCAATTTTCTCCAAAATGATATGTAGTTTTAATGCAAACTTTCATATCAATGTTATTGTAAAATGTACATGGAAAAACAAAGGACCTAGAGTAGCCATTACAACAGGGAAAAGGAAGAATAATGTAGGAGAAATTAGTTTATTTGCTTTCAGGGTTTCTTATTTAGCTATAATTATCCAGACTGTGTGTTATTGACATAGTGATAGACATACAGATCAAATGAAAGGGTCAATAGAAAAACAGTCCTATATAACCCATAAGGCACATTTTTTATAAAGATGACAAATATCCCTTCAACAAATTATCCTGGAGCATCTGAACATCCATGAGGGGAAAAAAAAGAAACTCAGATTTTATTCTTACACCTTATACAAAAATGAATTTGAGATGTTCCATAGACTTAAGTGTAAAAGGTAAAACTATAAAAGTTTTGAACAAAAATATGAGAATATCTGTAGTATAAGGTTAAGCAAAATGTTCTCTTTTTTTTTTACACCAAAAGTACAATCTATAAAAGAAAAAATGATAAGCTGGATTTCATCAAAAAACTAAACATAGTTTCTCTGTAAAAACTGTAAAGAGAAAAAAAGAAAATCTATATAGTGGGAGAAAATATCTGTGAACCACATATCTGGCAAAGGACTAGTATTTAGATAATATTAAGAATTCTGAAAACTTAATGGTAAAATAAACAATCAGATAAGGAGCAAAGACACAAAGATACATTTCACGTGGAAATATGCAAAATGAATGAGCATAATGAAAATATTCACCATCATTAATTATCAGGATAGGCAAATCAAATACACAATGAGAGGTCACAATACACCTATTAAAATGACTGCAATAAAATATTCTGACAAAACTGAATGCTGGCAAGTATTTAGAGCAATTGGAACAGTTAGGCATTGCTAATGGAAATGTAAAATGTTACAACTAGTCTGAAAAAAGGTGTGGGAGTTAATATGGAACATGCAACTGCTGGTACAGATGACCTTACAATCGTTACTGGGTATTTATCCCAAAGAAATGCATTACTGGGAGTTTAGCCCAAAGAAATTGAATTTTTGCACAAAAACTTATGCAAGAATGTTTTATAAGCAGATTAATTCATGATAGTCCCAAACTAGAAACAACTCAGATGTCCTTCCCTGAGTGAATTGTTAAACAAACTGAAATGCATTCACACCATGGAGTACTACTCATCATAAAAAGGAATGAAGGGTAAATACACCAATCTAAATGAATCTCCAGACAATTATGCTGAGTAAAAAAAACTGATCCCCAAAAGTTACATGCTGTATGATTCTATTTAGATAACATTTTTTAAATGACAAGATTGTAGACTCAGATAACAAATTGTGGTTATCAGGGGTTAAGGAAGGAGTAGAGATGGACGAAAGTGGAGATGGTTATAAAAGAGCAACATGTGATATTGGAAACGTTCTGTGCCTTGACTGTATCAATGTTAATGTCTTGGTTTTTAAATTTTATAATAGTTTGGCAAGATTTTACCACTGGAGAAAACTGAGAATAGGGTACATGAAATCTGTTGAGTATAATTTTTTAAAAATTCATGTGAATCTATAATTTTCCCTATAAAAAGTTAATTAGAAAATATCTATTTAGTAACATACTTTTGCCTATTGATTTGCAATTCGACTTTTGTCGAGATGTCAATCACTTACACTATTTCTCTTGGGACCGCTAATAACTATCTCCACTGATAATCCATTTTTTTAAATGTACTTAAATTTACTTTATAATTTGTGCCTGTGTAAATCATAGCTAGGAGGACTGCGTGTGTAGGGGGTGTAGTTTTAAATCTGACATCTTACACCTGTCTGGTACGTAACAGAAATTTATGTGGCCATTTCTTGTCTCTCATATTTTTACAGACGAAATGAAAATATGTTGGCATTTTATCATCTATTTTCCCTCATGGACTATGTTTATTATTATTATTTTGTGATGTTGCCATTATTTTGTGGGCAAGGTATAAAGTGTTGAAATCATTTGCTAAAAAATGATTTTATATAAGTGAAGTGTTTCACTCTAAAGGGAATAGCAAATAATGAACCCCAATAATTTTTTTTAAAGTTAAGTTTGTTTTTATTTTTGTATCAGGGATATATTAAAATAAGTGTGTAGAACTACAACAGAAATAAAAAAGTAATGGGCATGTATTTTATTTGTACTGAAATACTAAGTGATAGATATTGGATTTTCCACTTTTCCACACCAGTATTCAGTAATAATGAGGTGAACATTATTCCCATTTCTTTGAAAGAGATATTATATATATATATATATGTATATATATACACACACACACACACACATATATATATATATATATTTTAGACAGAGTCTCATTATATTGTCCTCTGTAGAGTACTGTAGCATCACAGCTCACAGCAACCTCAAACTCTTGAGCTTAAGAGATCCTCTTGCCTCTGCCTCCCACGTAGCTGGGACTACAGGTGCATTATTCCCATTTCTATAGTAAGAAAATTGAGATTCAGTGAACCTGAATTTCTATCCTAGGTTGAACAGCTAATGAGTGCCAAAGCTAGTGCTCCAAAATCCACACTCTTCCAACACATTAACCGGACTCTAGATCACCAGGATGTTTAAATTTGGGTATGTTTACTTTTGAAAACATATATATACTTTTTGCCTTGGGCATAGACACAGAAGAAATATTTAGAAAACTTAAAAACTGGGCCGGGTGTCATTTAATCTCATCAGACGATCCCAGTACTAAAAATATATTGGTACTTTTCCTATTCATCCTCAGCAACATCCCTTGAAATATTATCTGACGTAGATGTCCCTCTTTTTCTCTAGATTTTTCTCAATAGTGACCTTATTTGTGGATATTGCTGGAAATAATCCTGCTGTCATTCTTCCGGCTCCCTCAAACGCTTGGTTCCAGCATGTCACTAGTGATTTATGGCTACTCAGTACTTGGCTTCATCAAGGAGGGAGAATATATATTTGCCCTCAGGAAATGAAAAGGAAACATAAATAAAAATCGCATGGTTGATTGGCTTGTTTCTGGTGAGGTAGGCCCCACTTAATAGAAATCACTTTTTTCCCCTCTCTTTTCCTAGCTTTCTCTATCACTAAAATAAATGAAATTTTGGTCTGGATGCCTCCTTTCATTCCACTTTTAAAATATAATTAAGTGTTAAATTATGTGATGTGAACTCAAAGCGCTGCAGCAGTCCAGATGAGAAGAAGTCTGATTAGGTCTCTTGTGGGCAGTAAAGGCTAGATTAGGAGCGTCTCCTGATGGCCAAAGAAGGAGGTCACTTTTGGCAGGGGAGTGACTGGGTCAAGGGCACCATCATCCCTACTATGCCGGGGGTGGAGGAGGCAGCTCCAGCCCCAGCAGAGGTTACATGCTGAGGGGGGCAAGAATATAAGATTAATTAAGAGAGCCAGATTATAAAGCATTGTGAAAATGATCCAAACTGTATCAGGATGAATGAGTATGCACAGTTGAAAGTATCAAATTGTTTATCAATCACCAGGCATTTGGACCAAAGTGATAGTTCCTGAAGATACATTGATAAAAGTTTCTGATCTTTTTGTAATGCTTTAGCCTTTTCAAGGGGTTTCTTTTCCCTTTCTACTTCGATGCACTCAGCAGCTCTCTGAAATAGGTAGCAAGCCCTGCACTTTTTTAAACCATTCTAAAACTCAGACTCAGAAAAGTTAAAGCTGGTACCCTAGCGCTTCCAGAGAGGAATCTCACTGCATTCTTCATAAGGCTGTGTGGTGGAGGAATCACAGCACGTGTCTCCATCCCTGCGTCTAGGTTCACATTCTCACAAGGCAGAAGTCTTCCATGTTGCAAATCAAGCATACCTCTTCAAAAAATGTATACAGTGCACACTGTCTGGGTGATGGGCACACTTACGACTTTGATTCAAACTGTACAAAAGCAATTCATGCAACCAACACATTGTTAGCCCCATAATATTATGGGAAAACATTTTAAAGTATTATTTGTTCCCTTCAGGAACGGTAAATGGAAGGAAGATAAAAAGGAATTAATATATAGAACAGATACTATTTGTAACTTTAAATCATCACAAAAGTTATGTGTAAGATACTATGTATAAAGTATATCTCCTCTATACACACTTGCACACATACACACAATGTAATACAAATAGAAGAAGTTAAATAACTTCCCTAAGAATGCACAGCTGAATAGTGGAAGCTAAATTGCCAGGGCCTCAAATATGCTATAATTTTCCAAATGGTTCTTCCTCAAAATATGTATACAGCTTTCTTACGGGGGACTATCAATAGGGAACAGAAGTCTTTTTAATACCACTGCTCCTCCTAACATTGCCACCCAATCAGTATTCTAAAGAATCTAAAACTCAAAGAGGCTAATGCTTGGGCTCTTCAACATTATTTTATGTCACCTGGAAATGCATGAACTAAAGTGTAAGAATAGCACATTTGCTGAAGCTGTAGGAAATATTAGTCTCCCAGTTACCACTCATTCTATATTTGCCTAAGTAGGTACTTTTCTCATAAAATATCCAATTAAAGTCTTATGCACACGTGGCAGCACGACGGTTTATCAGGTTGAACTTTCCAAAGAATGTATGGCATTTGTTTGAAAGAAATATGCATTGACTTTGACCTCCAGACCTGTGAGATGATCCATCTATGGTGCTTAGCCTGGAATAATTTTTTTTTAATGAAACAGGACACTTATGCAATTTGGAACATGGAGGACTCAAGGAGGAAAAGTATATCTAGCATGGCTCCCATCATTCTCTGCTTGCCTTTCCCTTTCCATTTGTTCTTCCCCATCCAAGCCTGTCTTCTGATCTCCTAACCAGTCACTGAGAGAGAGACACACAGGAAAACAAAGTTGGTAGAAAGTAAGTGGGGAAAACAGAAGAGAAAGGGGTTTTGTTTAGGTGGAGAGAATGTTCCCCAGGCATCTTCACCTAAGAGAAGACTGAAGAAATTTAAAGACCTGAAATCAACAACTACAAGGAGAAAAAAAATTAAAAGGACAAAGATAAGATATTCTTTGTTTCATTTTGCCACTACACAAGATCTAAACTTCATTCATTCCTCCACACAGCCAGGGCCCTATCTAGACCATTCCAATTGATAAATAAAAAATTCTTGCCCACATCTAATTCTCAACATTTTCAAATCTAAAATTATTTTCTTCTTCCCACCTCTAAAACAAGATAAAACAATATCCTTCTAAACAAATAATACCCTGGTTTCTGTCCTGCATTCACAAATTTGAGACATTCTCTTAGTTCTTCAAACAGTAACGCTGAATATTTTCACCCCTAGCTTTCTCTCGTTCCTTACACTTAGGGGTATTTTATCAGTGATATATATCTTGAATTTCTTCCCCTCACTGCCTTCATCATTTCTTGTCTTAATATTTGCCCTGAATATTACGGGGCTGCATGTGTCACTCTGTGCTTCCCTCGTTTTCGTGACATTGAGGTCACGCTCAGCCAAAGCATGAGGTGGATGATGATGGAGGTTGTTGAAGCTGAGCAATGTAAGAAGAGCAACCACATGACAAGGGACGGGTGGTGGCACAAACTGGGGGACATGTCAGAGCAGGGAAAGAAGAGGCGTAAGAGGGTAGCAATGGCTAAGTTGGAGACAAGCGGAGAAACCACCTAAATACACTATAGGAAAGAAAAGCTGTTTCTTCATTGTTGGAAAAAGAAGTGACCTGTAAGAGTGAAACTAGAAAGTAACTTGGAATGGTGGCTTTGGGGCTATATTATTGTTAATTCATTGTTTTTGATATAAAATAATTATAAATAATATAGATACGAATATACATGCATCTAAATATACATATATTTTCTGTCCAAGAACAGGGCCTGGAAAATGTGCTCTCCCAAGATTAATAGACTCTCTTAGTTTCTAGGTCTTGGTTTTAAATACTTTGCTAGAGAGCAAGGCTCCTTAGATAAATAAATGAATGAATCCAGTGCCAAGGGAGAAAAGGTAAAACATAAACTTAGAACATCGTACTGTGTCCCTAAGCAAGGAAGTGGCAAAAGAATGACTCTGAGTTGTCAAAGCTAAAAGATGGAAGGCTTTTTAAAAGGACTTTTGTTGGCCAAATATGATACAATTTAGTTATCAAAATAAGCAGTAAAAATAATAAGAGGTTAGAACTCTGATTTAGTTATGAACTGATGAGTCCGTCTGGATATAAACAAATAGACGTATCAATGAGGAAAAAGACATATGACATCAAAATATCTTATGAGGACAATTGATGACCTAGTACATGGCAGGGTGGGGGAATCGTGGAGTGGGGAGGAGGAGGGAGAGGGTGGGAGGGTCACAGTGTTTGGCACACCTCTTGGGGGAGGAATACATTTATAAGAGAGGCTTTGCCTGACAAATGCATTTAGTGTAACCTGGATCTTGGTACTCTCAATGAATCCCCAACAATAAAAAAAATTGCACTGGGAAAAAGAGCTGTTTTACATTAAAGAAGTCCAAAAGACACCACCTTAATGAATTGATCAAAAATAACATCAGCAATAATGGGACAAATTGACATTGGGTGCCACCTGATAGGATGAAATAAAAAAAGACACTGCATCCTTTCTGGCAAAATTGTGCATGAGTCTAAACCTGAAGAGACGTCAGACAAACCCTAATTGAGGGTATTCTACTGAATAAGTGGCTTATCGTTTATGTGATTGTGTCAAGGTCATGAAAAGCAGGGAGAGAGTGAAGAAATACTTCAAGTTGAAGAAAACTGAAAGACAGGACACCTGAACATAGCACATGTTTCTGGATTTGATCCCTTTGTGAAAAGAAACAGTTCGGGGACCACTGGCTTGAATGGGATCTACCAATTAAATACCAATAACGTATCTGATGCTGATGACGGTATTATAGTTCTGCAGAAGAATGTCCTTACTTGTAGTGAATAAACCCTGAAATATTCCGTGGTAATGAGGCATTATGTCAGCAATTCATTCTCAAATGATTCAGGGGAAAAAATGTTCTTTGTACTGTACTTACAATTTTAAGGTGTGTTTGACATCGTTTCAAAGTAAAACCTTTTAACAATATTTGATGGCCTCCTAATGCACCCGGACATCATTTTACTATATTAGCATGCCACTCTCATTCAATCCTTGCCCACCATTTTCTTTCCGAAATATCTTATTTATCTTTATCCATTTTGGCTGATTGTTGAACTTCGTACTTTTGTGAATGGCCTCAATTTTTCCAGGGTCCTAGAGACAATGTAACTTGATAAAATCTTGAGAAGCTCAGCTTAAAAGGAAGTATATATACCCCCCCCCCAAAAAAAAACAGTGGAGGGGGGGTGTTCTGCCCTGAGACAGAAAAATTTTGTAACTGTATGCTCTTTCTTAAAACTACTGACTGCCCGCATGCCTTGTGCACCAGTTCAGTGGCACACTTTCCCCTCCCCTAAAGATACAATGTTCTCTGGTCTTCTGGACTTTTTTCCCAGCTTTTGCACACAGCTAGATGGTACATACTTGGCTTCCCCTCCCTTTGATCTCTTTTTTTTTTTTTTTTTTTTTAGACGGAGCCTCAAGCTATCCCCCTGGCTAGAGTGCCGTGGCTTCGCAGCTCATAGCAACCTCCAACTCCTGGGCTCAAGCGAGTCTCCTGCCTCCGCCTCCCAAGGAGCTGGGACTACAGGCGCCCGGCCACAACACTCGGCCATTTTTGGGTTGCAGCCATCATTGTTGTTTGGCGGGCCCAGCCTGGGGATTCGAACCCGCCACCTTAGGTGTACGTGGCTGGCGCCTTAGCCGATTGAGCCACAGGTGCCCAGCCTCCCTTTGATCTCTTAATAGAGAGTAGGACCATGTGACATCCCTACAGTTGGTGAAAGTGTATCAGTATTTCATTTTTTTGTATTTTTATAATGATGATCATTATTTGTTAAATTTGTATAAAATTTCACACATTTAAATATGGTTCTTTTATTAGTATTATTAAAGACATTATATATCAGGGAGCTGGAAAGAATGAAAAAGCAGAGGCTGGACCATAAAGTACTCATAAAGGTTGAGTGGCTGCACCCAAAATCAGATCAACAGGGATTTATCAAGGTCATTTCACCTGGCACCCCATTCACACATCTCTATAGTAACAATTAACATTCAATGACCTTAATGACACTGTGAGGTAAAACATGGATGGGGTTGGCCTTTTGAGGACTTGGGGAAGTGGAAGAACTCACAAAAGATTTATGCATTTTTGCTAATCACGATGTCTCAAAAAGTTCTACAGGAACTTAATAAAAACTTATTTACAATTATACATAGAATAATTATAAGAAATATTTCTCAGTGTTTTGGAAGATTTTATACCTGTCCTTAGAACTCTAGGAAGATAGAATTTTGTAAGTTCTCAGCTTAAGTCAAACATTTTGGATAATGTTTAGCACAGTAAGCCAGGTGCAAAAAGACAAGTCCTGTGTGATTTTACTTATGTGGAATCAGGTTGCCAGAGGCTGAGGAAAAGGAGGAGGGAAGGGAAAAGGGAAGATAAGGATCAAAAGGTACAAAGTTCCAATTTGGCTGGAGGAATAAGTATTAGTGATGCACATATCATACTGCAGAGTGGCCAGAGTTAATGCTAATGCACTGTATATTTCAAACTTGCTACAATAATAGATGTTTAAAGTTCTTGCAACAAAACAAAGATAAGTTGGTGAGGCGAGGGACATGTTAAGTAGCTTAATTTAGTCTTCCTACAAAGTATCCATAGATCAAAACATCACATTGTACCCCATAAATATTCACAATTATTACTTGTCAATTAAAACGTTTTAAGAACTTGTTGAAAGTTTTGGATAATGCTTTTGTTTAAGTATATTTCAAACAGGTAAATCTGCTACTTTGAAGTATGATCGAAAATACTCCCTAAACTCTTTCATTACAGGATCAAGCTATGTTTATATATCTCCTTCTAATTCAAACTCTGCACTTCCTAAATTCTAGTTCTTATTCCTGAATGAATAAATAAAAGTAAAATCATTTTTTTTTGACTATAGAACAATAGTTACCCAACAATATTGATGCAATTTTAACTACTTCTTTGAGTTTGGCAATATTCTATTTTTCAAATTTTTTTTCCTATAGATGTACTTCACTAAAAAATGTTCATAATTTTAATGCATAAGGCAGATTATTTATGTGAGGTCAGAAATTTCAAATTTCAAAATTTGAAAAATCTGTATATAAAGACAAATATTTTGGGTTTCTCTTTCTCTCTCACTTAAACTAGGTTCTAGATATTAGTGACTTTTTATTTAGATATTTATTTTTTGCATCAGAAAAATTACATGTGCCCATCTTTTAAAGTGAAATCATTCCAGTCAAGCTTAGGTGCCTTCCAAACCACACTGTGATGATGAAAACAAATAGAATCTTTATACTCACGTAGGGCTTTGCCATTAAAGCTTGGAAGAATGTTTAATAAATATTCTCTCTTTAATATTCTCCCTTTACAAGGCCATGCTGAACAATTTGGAGATGGAAAACTAATCAATCTATCAAAATAAAGAAAAAAATCTATTTTATAAGTAAATCATCTCCTTTTGATGCAGCCTTCTTGAAATGTACACTAATTAAATACCAATTTAATGCATGTTATTAAACCGTAGAGAGAGACTTTAGTGAGAGTTTGAAATAGTTGGTCCCAATCTTAATTATTCTGTTAATTTGTCTGTTTTGTAGAGAAGAATCATGTGCAACCTGACCTCCTCAGAGGGTTGCTATGAATATCAAACATATATATAAAAGTACTCTGTAAATTCTTACTTAAAGAAAAAAAATTAACTAAAGCCAATTGAGGAAAAAAAAGAAAGAGAGAGAGACAGGGAAACATTCTATGTAAGCTGCTAATTAGTGGTCAGCAGTAATTTGGAGGATTTGTGATAAAAGTTTTCACAATCCCATGACCTTCTGGATCTCAGCCTTGCCTGTTTTAATCCTTCTCCCCACAGCAGAGAGGTGAAAAGCCCTCACTTGAAAAACCCTTGCAGGGGTGTCCAACCTGCCATCTATGGGCCACATACAGATTTTGTGAGAACTGTTTTGCTTATCTGTGGTGTCTGATACTAAAAATATATACGGATATATTATTTATTTATTTATTTATTTATTGGCTAATCAGTTTTCCTTAGTATTTGTGAATTTAATGTGTGGCCCAAGACAACTCTTATTTTTCCCCTGTGCAAAGGGAGGGGGAGTTGGACAACCCTGCAAGGTTCCCCATCTCTTCTTTAATTCAGACCAGTATAATGAAAAGTCAAGTCCTCCAAGGACATACCTGGCCTGGCCCTGTAGCTTGTACTGGGCACTCAGGTCCCACCTGCCTCTGCCCGTCCTCACTCAGACAATGCATGGCCTTGACCTGTGTACCCTGCACATCTCCCCTGGCCTAGCTGCTCTTCCTGGACTTCCCCTGTCACACACTCCCCTCATTCATTCTTATTCACCGGAGCATCTTACTATTTCATCAAATCATCCTTTCCTTACCTCTGAGACCAGGTTTAACACCTATTTGCTTTGTAAGACATCGTGGTCTTATTCCATTTACCCCAATCTAACACTTTTAAAAGCTTAAGTCTAGTTGCAGTTGTATGATTATGTAATTCTGATCTGTTTTCCTGTCTAAATTGTAACTTCCATGAGACGTTGACTTTTCTTTTTACTCATCCATACATTTTCAGTTATAAGTACTGCTATCTAACACTAAATAAATATTAGTTGAACAAATAAATTTGAGACAAAAGTAGGACCTCAAAATGCATTGCACATTCAATCGTGATTTCTGATCAACTCCCAACCTAAGTTGAGGCCCTATTGTTACTTCTGAGAGAGGCTCAGTCTATCACCAGGAAACATACAGGAGGGCTATTTTCCAGACTGCTTCAGATTAGACAATTTAGACTTAGGATGCGAAGAGAGGCAATCAAGACAGTTCATTCATTTTCCAAAATGTACGCTTTTCTGGTACCTGGAAATTTTCTTCTCTGGTGTTACCAAGAATAGAGCCAGAAAAATTTAGGCCATAGAAATAATATAATTTCATTGCACAGATGGAGAAAGAGAGGAAGAATGAGTTGACTTAAAATATTTCACCGTTAAAAATTAATATGGCAAAGTGTCACTTACAATCAGCTTTTGCTGATTAATGACAAGGGAAAGAAACAAGGTAGTTTATCCAAATCTGTGGATAAGCCAAACCAATTTAGGTATTTCTTCCTCCTTGAAGTTTAGGATAGTTGTTTCAGAAATTTCAGAAACCCCTTACTGTTTTGTTTTGCTAAGGAAACTCTTAAAAATCAATTAAGATTTCCTATTTGGATGTCAACGAATATTAGCCTACAATGCTGAGTGTTGAATAAATCCCCAAATAAAAAATTTACTTAGATAACCTTCATATAATGTCTTTCAGAGACTTAATTTTTTTTTTTTGTATAAGAAAAGATCAATAGAAACCTGGAGTGTGGTCTGGTTTCTGTACTGTACCAGGGAGAGGTCACCCATCTCCCTGGACCAGTGTCTCCCCATCTGTGCTCTAGGACTGTATGAGCCATTGGGATCGGGTAATATAAGAGAAACCCACCCAAACAGAATAAGATAGGAGGAAATGACAATTCTACATGTGTTAAGAAGAAATTATCATCACTCAGATTTTTCATTGATTATACTGAAGAGGAAGAAGAAAGTCTATTGTGACAGATCGTGCACATCTTTCCATAACTGATTTATTTTATTTCCCCCAGCTTCAACTTCACGGGCTCACTTAGATCTAATACAATCCCCAAGGAACTCCCTCCCTTATTTCAGTCTCTGCTGAGATCAGATCTGCTCCTGCAGGACCCCTTTCTAGTGAAGAAGAAGATAAGTGTATCCGATTTCCCCTCGTTAGCTGTCTATAGACATTTGGAAAGATTTCAGATTAGGGTTATGACTAACTTAGAGAGGGAAATGTCCACCTTATTTCTATATTTTATTTGCATATTGTCGTGTTGTTGAAAAAAAACTTAATGTTATCAATTTAGTGGTGATCAATACCTGTATCCCTTTTTTAATTTAAAAATTAAAAAGAAATTCTTTAAGGAAAACCATTCTATCCACTTCAATCAATAATGACCCCTCAATATGGACAAGAGTGAGCTCCTTTTCATTTACTTAAACATTAAATTAAACTTATTCTCCCAAATGTCTGTCCTTTAAAAAGAAAGTAAAGTGTTCAGGATAGGTAAGTCACATGTACATTTCTATCTTACTTTTATCAAAGAATTCAATGAATAGTGTGGGATGTTAAATCCAAATAACTACAGGTAGAGCATGGTCCACATAAGACTTACATCGTAAGTCATTCCTCATAATGCATGAAGAAACTTCAGTACATTTAGGGATGATTAATATCTAGAATTAATTCTTAATTTTCTTTTAGGATAAAACAGTGAAGCACTTCTGGAATAGCAAAGTTTACCTTTAATTTACATTGAATATAGAAGAATACTTTAACTTACATTTTAAAATTGTACGGCTCATCAACCCATAGGATGACTATAGATTTATAAGAAAAGCAAGAAGGGCATGTGCTTTGGATTTTGGTATTAAGGTCAATGCATATTCTTTCAAACAAGTTTCTAAATCTCTTTGGGGCTAGAAATAGCTGGAAGTGTGTAGGAGTTAGCTGAGGTTCCATTTATGGGGTGGGGGGTAGCAATGGTGGGCAAGCGGCATCACCACCAGCTTTATTTGTTACACCATTGTTTCTGACATCTGGGTGAGAGACGTCATCAGTTTTGTCACTGCTTCTGCTGCTGCATCTGTTCGGGTGTTGTTCCTACAGAGGGTCCACTGCACTCACCATGCATTCAGGCCTGGGCCAGGGAGTTCAGAGCGGCCTTGGGACAGTCCTTCTGGGTATAAATGGAGTGGTCCCTCTTTTTTCCAGTTCTAGCTACATGGGATTTCAGTTCAAGCCTGGGGGAGAGAAAAAAGTCCTACTACATATTGTTTACATTTTTTTTTTGCATTAGTCAGTTTCTTTTATTAAACCAGATACAAGTCATGACACGCTGTTAATTCAATCACTAATAACTAGCTCAAATTGCAAATCTGTGTCAGCAGGTTGGTGTTGATTAAGCAGTAGTCTCCACGAACATATTGTTTTAAATGGTTAATATATTTTATTGTGTGCAGCAATAGACTTCTTGGTTTATCCCCCGCCCCTTTTCTCTAAGCCAAAAGAATGGCACCAATGTCCCTGCGTGGGTCCTCTGCAGACCTCGGCTTTCCCTGCGCTGCAAGGCGGGCTGGTAACCACTAGAGGGGAGGAGACAGCCGGATTTATTGAAGGCTTCACTACAGAGACTGACGGTGGAGAAGCTGTCAGAGGGTGGGGTGCCAAGAAGAAGGGTTTAAGAGTATTACAAAGGTTTGCAAAAATAGAAAAAGAAATTAGGCCTCTTAATGTATGCAAGAAATTTGTTTCTAATAAATCAGAACTGACTGGGAAGCGGGTTAGAATGTTGGAGTGTGCTTACCTGTTAACCCATAGTCTGAAGCATTAGCCAGATGATCTATGAAATCAGAGTTAACCCTTATGAAAACAAATGGCTCTCTCTGTAGGACTGGAGCTAATGCACATGCATGTTAGGAGGACAGGCTATCGGGGAAGGATGAGGAAGGGAATCAAGGGTGATTTGGCTGTTGGAGGTAAAGTGAAAACTCAGCATATAGCTCATTTTCTAAAGTATCCCCATATCTGTCTGCCCCCCATTCTCACCTCTTTAAATCCCTTTATTCTATTGCTAAGAGGAGAAATGGAGAAGGAGACATGGTGCAAAGTAAAATATGGACATAATAAACAAAGAAAGAGAGGGTCGAGGGAGAGAAATTTGGCTTAACCTTCCTGAACATTCCTAACTACAATATCCTAATACATGTAACTTAAATTAAAAAAAAAAAAAGGTCATCCAGGATTAATGAGGAACCACATATACCATGTAAGCACTACTTTCTTGATTTTTAAAATCCAGTATGATCTTTTCAATCTGTTTATTTTTTTTCTTGAAAAAAGAGAATATACTTAATATTAGTATTGTTAAAGTGCTATAACGTAGAACTGGAGGTTGTTCTATGTACTCTCCTGAGTGTAATTGCACTAAGATCATTCGGTTTCCATTTAGAAAGCCAGTGGCAATTACTGGAATACAATGTATCATGCATTTGCTCACTGGATATAAAACGTATATACTAATTCGCAATAAAATGTAACAGCTGTCAGTGCATTTTCTGCTCTGTTACTTCAATAAATTGGAACTCTGACTAGAAAATGGGAATATTGCATTTTTACACACTCTGTAATGTGTTTGCTTTTTGCAAATACAATTTATTTTTTTCATGACAAAAATTGTGGTTTGTTATTACTGCTAGTGGATAAATATTCCTATATCAGAGTGAATTACATATGGTATCTGTAAAGAAGTAGTAATATTTTCTGCTTTTTATTGTAGCCTGTCTCCAGTAAACAAAATACACTTAACCTACTTCTGTCACACACTGGGGGTGTGTGTGTGTGTGTGTGTGTGTGTTCGTTGTAAAGGCTGTGTGTTGGGGGTAGGGGAAGGAAGTGGAAGTTTATTTTTTACCCTGTATTCTCACGTGTCTGGGTTGATCATTAACATTTATTCCCAGATACTATCATCTCCTTCGGAGCTTATTTTTGTTTAAGTTTCAAACCTCTTCTCTCATCCATTTGCTAATCAGGCTTCTTTAGAGTAGGAAGCAGTGTCTCTGAGTTTTATTTAAAATAAAATGCCTGCACATTTCTGTAATTTTGTTACTTGAGGTCAGACTTTTCACAGATAATTAGCCTTTTACACACTGTGAAATCAACCTGCATTGGTTATTTGGCTAGACTCTTTGCTTCTGTTCTTTATTTCCCAGAAGGTTAACGCGCTGAAAATCTAGCTTCAAGCTCATAGGACTGTCTCTTTGTGTTGCTAATTATCCCGTTGCATAATTATTAATATCAGGAGCAGGAAGAGGAAACAAGCACACCAAATCGTCGTGAATGCTGGTGTTCTGGCAGGAAGCAAGCCCTGCATTAATAAAATGTGCCTGTGCCAATATCACAGGAGATAGGAACGTTCCTTGTTAAGGATCATTTATTAACTGAGATCATCTTTTAGTTCGCCTTGGGGTAATGACTAATGTCAATGGCAAATTTCACAGTTGTCTAGAGAAATGAATTAAATTTGTAATAAAAAGCCCTTCGGCTTGTTGTACATGTTCATTTATTGGAGTAGTTGAACTAGGAGAACTGTAAGGCAACGAAGAACATCGGCTTAATTTTCCTTACATATAATAGTGACCTTTAGCTCCATATTGAAAAAGTTACCTATTATGGACTGGTAAATTAAATGAGAAGTTCCTCTAATGCAAAATAAACTAGGTGACTGAGCTGAGTTAAATGGCCTTTGAGCCTATAAGATTCGGGGTGGAAAAATAGTCTTTCTTTTTTAATATGACTTTTCTATTTAAGCCATCATAAAGTAAGTCACTTGACATAAAGGCAAAAGAATAAGATAATTCACGGTGAGATTCCGTAGAGTCCTACCTACTTGTTTCACCACGAGTCTTTTGGATGGTTTCATTTTGTGGTCTGATGCAGTGTTTTTTAAAATGTTGTTTTAACGTTCCTTAATTCTAAATCTACAGCGTGTTTTTTTATTTACTTGGCATAGCATGATGTTACTGTAATTATTTATAGAAGTTTTTGTGTTGCTTTATGTAGTTAAGGAAAAGCATATTTCCCAGGAGGAAGAACAATTACACCACTGTCTCTTTTTTCTGTTTTAGAAAGACTAATTCCGGATTCTTTTTCTGAGAGGGAATTGGACTTGGAAAACGATAATTACTTTTAAAACAAGCATGATGACCAAGCATGGTATTCTCATTTTATAATAGAAAATATAGAAGTGCCAGTCTCCTTATGCAATCTGTTGTCAATACCGTACTGCACTTGAAACAAATTATCCTAATCAAGGCATTAGCCCAGCTAAGGACAGTAAGTGAAAAATGAACATTATTTTCGGTGAATAAAGACAAATGCAACATTTATATTACTCAGAAATCTATAATTTTTTTTCAGAGAGGTAAATTTTAGTTATGTATTTTAAAACTTAAAAATAAGGTCTCTGTATTTTCGTGTTTAAATCGTATTAGGGAAACCTATTCATGGGCCTGCAAAAGCTTTATTCCCATTTACAATGGGACAAACTGTACTCAGAAAAATACATATACAGGCACTATGTACCATTGTCACACTAGACATGTTGCTGAAGAGGAATAAAAATATCCAGGGGCGCCTTGGAAGACAAAAACAATAATAAAAAGTAGCCATCCGAGTCATAATCTTAGGTGCCTTCATTTGTAAACACATAGGAAAAATGCTTGCCTGCAGCTCATTCCTTCCAAAATTATAGGTTTCTAGAGTAAGAGAAATGCTTAATTTTTCTCAATTTTAATTACTTTTTCAATTACTTACCTTCATGTGTCCCCCTTTAACCTAATGTTCTATCTTTGTTATGCCAGCCATCGCATTCTCCAGAAATGGGTGGAGTTGCCCCCAAATTATTTTGTCTCTCTGGCTTGTTGGGTGTGCTCTGGGGTGTACTGTGCGCTTATTCATGACTTAGGAGAACCTCGGAAATTTGGACATCTTTCTCTCCTTAATGCAGATGCTCACAGCATTCTAATCAGGCCAGGAAAAGAGTTCCCAGTCCCCTTTTACCCACTCTCTCACCTCAGCCCTTTTCAGCATGTAACCTTATTCTCTGTGGGATTACTTGGATGAAAACCAATTAGGGAGCAGCTCGCAATATAAATGCATACAGATTACTGCAGATTGAACATTGCCCATGCCAACCCATCATAGAGTATAGAATGCCCTGAATGGGATAAATATTTAAGAATTGAAAGGAAATGGATGCAAAATATTGAGAAAAGACTGTGAATGCCAAATCAGGACTAATAAAATATATAACTAAAGTATAGACTGCCTTGCACCCCACCTCCCTCTGCCTTCCTGCTCTCTGTTCTTTGTGGAGATATGCCCACAGGCCTCCTGAAGTGTGTTCTCCTTTGCTAATCCTCCCACAATGGTCCACATGAGTTTCTGAGGGGTCCGCCATGCCCTTCTTTCTATGACTGTCAATTCCTGTCTAATAAGCCAGTCTCCCACCCTGCCTCTTCCAGAGGGCCTCATTCTCAAGCTGGGAGGGGATAGCTGTCTCAAAGGCCTGGACAGCTCTAAGAATTACTGAATGGGCAAATCAGTATTTAGCGACCATGCTTTTCAGCGTGCTTACTGGAATAAGTGCAGTAAAGAACAGCACCGGGGGAAGATTTATAAAAATCCTCCAGTCAGGACTTGTGGGACATGATATCAAAGGCTGACTTGGATTCTCAGTGCAATTACCACCGAAGTTAATAATTAATAGTATATGTGTACTTCCCATTGATAGAGTGATGGCGGCCAGCTTCGAAGTTTTGTTTTGTTTTGATTTTTTCCCCTGTACCAGAAGGAGTAAAGGGGTTTCTCTTTTTTCTTTCCACATCTTCCTCAATATAATTCTCTTTACATTCTCACTCTCTGTCTCTCTGTCTCTCTCTTTTTTCTCTTTCATTATATAGAGTGTATTGATAGATGGCAAACCAAAACATGAAGTTAAACTAGTACTTTGTTGTTACGTATTCAGACCTTGCTTTTCCTCCCTTGGTCCTGTCTTCCGAATAATTTTACTCGTGCTGACTTTTTATGCTTAATCAGAAGGAAGGAATCATTCTGGACTTCACGCAGACTGTGTAATTTTTGCACATCACATCCCCCTTTAAAGGACCCAGATTTCATGATCCTGGGTATACATTTACATGAGTCACTGTGCATAATTAGTCATCATCATTATTCACTCAGTCCTTTCCATTGGCCTTTGTGAGACGTCCAGTCATTCCTGCATCAAGTACCGGGAGGTGCTGGTAGAAGGGGTTGGAAGGTTCTGCAGGCCTTGGCAGAAGATTGGTGTGACCTGTTTGGAACTTTTGTCTTCTCTGATTCTTAGTTTCTACCTGTGGCCCCACTTGGTGGGTTTCAAGCTAAAATACTTCCCAGGGGCTCAAAATCCCTATTTTAAATTAGAATTCGGGAAGTCAAAGAAAAACATCTTCTACTTTTTTCTGTGCATGGTAATATTAAAATGACATTCATAAAGAAGTCGCATTCCTGGAGCATAGAGCTTTATGACAGAAGAACAATGTATACAGGAAATACTGGATTTATAGACACAAAGTATATGCATTTCCCCCCCACTTTGTTCCTTCACTACATATTCCTTCCCATTGCTCACAGCAGCCCTTTGATCATTGCCTAGAAGACACTGCAGCAAGGATCTGGGTCCTAGGACAGACTTTCTGGATTCAAATCTCTAACTCTGCCACTAACTCTGTGCATCCTTGGGCAATTTACTGGACTTCTCTGTGCCTTCACTGTTTCTGATATTACAAAAAAAAAAAAAAGAAGAAGAAAAATGAAAGTAGTTCTTAATATACAAAGTAGTTTTAAGACTACAAAGAAAGGTGCTCAGAACAGTTCCAGGCACAAAATAAGTACATGACACATGTCAATTCTTGCTGTTGTTACCAAAGAGAGAAACAAAGGACTGATGCCGACTACTGTTATTTAAACTTTAGGCATAAGCTATAGCCCACGTGACAGTGTCATAAAAGTAAGAGTTTTACATATTAAAGGAGACAAAAAGAAATTTATTAAATAGCTATATTTAATATAGATATTACTTAAGTTAATCAAGTGGAAACTATAAAATCATTTAACATTTTTAATGAGGTAGAAATGATGCTAAATAGTCAAACAAAAAATAACCGACTTGTAGAACATAGCAATGAGAAATACAGTATTGGGGGAAGGGAAAATTGAATTCATATGGGAACATATTTAATACAAAATATGTAAGTCCTGTAAGAACAACACTAAAAGCAATGGCCGGACACCAAGAGAAATTTAAAAAAGGGAGACATACGCTGTATTTCCTATTATACAAAACTGAACTTAAAAATACTATTAATTATTTCAAGTGAATTTATAAGATAATTAAATATAATAAAACAAAAAAATAATACCAGATTATTTTAAGATTAAGAATTATAAAATTTATTTTAAGAATACATTTTAAAAAAAGAAATAAAAATGTAAAGCTGAGGAATCAGGATGCGGGTCTAGCATTATCAGCTATGAAAGTATATCATAAAGCTACAATACATTAAACAGTGTTGTATCAGAGAAAATAGAACAAAGATCAATAAAATGCATGTGATAATTCAGAAACAGGTTAAATGCATAGATTTAATTTAGTTGTACTTTAATGTAGACAAAAAGGATTATTCAATTACTATAACTGGAATAATTGATTTATTTCCTATAGCAAATGGGCAAAATCCGTGCGTTAACAAAACAAAAATGAAGACGTCAGGAGTCAATAAGGAAAGCTTTAATAAGTCAAAAAGAAGCTTCGATATCTAGATTTTGCATATCAAAATTAAAAACAATTAAGCCAATAAAAACTTTCCAGGTTGCCAAGGGTGTAAGGACAAAAGGCCTCTCAACAGTTCTGATATGAATGTAAGTTTAAAAGGTCTTTGGTAGGGCAATTCAGCAATGCACATCAGCAATTTAAATAAATTCTTTATTTAAATCAATAAAAAAATATTTATTCTGTTTGACAGAGTATTGCCACTTTTAAGAACTTATCCTATGAAAATTATTAGAAATATAAACACGATATCATTTATGAATATTCGCCTAGAATTAATTTCAATGATTTAAATTAAGAAAACCACATACATTAGCAGCTATCAGGTATTTTGAAAAGCATGACACACTTACAAGTTGGCTTGCAAGTGGTAGCCATTTAAACAATGTCATAGCACAATATTTGTACAATACATGAGAAATTTTTACAATAAATCAGCGCTCCTAAAAGGCTGATTTTTTAAAAGCACACAATTTAGTCTCAGTTCTTTAAAAATAAAAGGCATATATGGATAGAGAAAAACTACTAGAAGACTGGAAACTAAAATGTTTGTTTTTTTCTGTGTGTACAATGGAATTATTGATTATTTCTGCTCTCTTCTGGTGCTTTTCTGACTTTTGTTGATTTTCTACAGTAAACATCTTTTATATTTAGGAGATTTTAATGGAGACTCTGGAGTGTTCTGATTTGAGTGCAAGACGGAAGTATGGAGTGTGATAATCTTATGATAGTAGATCTGTGCTTCTGGGTCCTAATTGCTATTAATTTCTAGAATAGCAAGAGTGTTCCTGCCTTGGCATCTTCCCATAGTCTGTTTCCTCTTCCAGGAAAAATATTTTCCCATCTACCTTCTTTCTCAAGACCTCTGGGAGGTTCATATCCTTTGTACCCCTATTTACATATAACTTCCTTAGAGAGGCTTGTCCTCTCACTTCACTAGTACAGACTAAATCTTGGTTCATTTTATTTATAAATTGACTTTTTTTTTTTTTTTTGAGACAGAGTCTTACCTGGTCACTCTTGGTAGAGTGCTGTGGCATCTTAGCTCACAGCAACCTCAAACTCCTGGGCTCAAGTGATCCTCTTGCCTCAACCTCCCAAGTAGTTGGCATTATAGGTGCCTGTTGCAACATCTGGCTGTTTTTTATAACCGGGTATCACTCTTGTTCAGGCTGGTCTGGAACTCATGGGCTCAGGCAATCCGCCCTCCTCAGCTTCCCAAAAGCTGGGATGACAGGCATGAGCCACAGCACCCGGCTATAAACTGACTTTTTATATACCACCTGTCTTCCAAAGCGGACCATAGGTTTCCCTGAGGCATAGTCCCTGAAAATGTGCTCATCCCCATACACTTAATAACTACACAAACACTGGTGCTTAAAAATAGTTGTCAACTTACAGAATGACTAAATCAGCATGATACTATTGCCAGATTATTTATTATTGATAATCTTCCATATTATCATCTTGAGAATCAAAATAGTACTTCCTTTATAGGGTTGTTACAAGACAACATGAGATAATATTTATGAAGCACTTAGACAATGATGGCTACCAGTATTAAACTCATTATGTATTAATATTTTGTTACACGAAAATAATGATTATAATAAAGCAGAATGTTTAAAGGATTTCTAAATTAAAAATTTAAAAAGCCCACAAAGGTTAGGAATATCTTAGAGTCATTTGCCTTTGACAAGGTGGGATTGGGTATGGGATGGAAATAGGCAAGTTGGATCATTCCCTTGATACCTGAATCCTCTCACTCCAACAGTGAGAACCAATGTTTTCACAATTGTCCATTCACTTGCTTAATTCCAGTGGATGAATAAAGTGGCATCAAATTGTCAACCCTTGGGTAAACCACTTTATTAACTAGAGTACAGCACCCTTGTCTAGCTCCCTTTAATCTTACAAGTTCCACTTATGTTCAAAGTTACTTAGGTTAGCACCATATTTTCCCATCACTGTAAGTCAGATTGTTTAGTACAGAATGATTTACGACCAGAATCATACAATAAATAAAATTTACAAATTAGTCTCTGTCACTTACTAATACATAGGAAAGATTTTTTCACATCTTTTTAAGGCTGGAAGGTCCATTTCCCTTGATGCTAAATAACAAATATCCCACGGTACATATATACCATGGTTCGTTTACTCATTCACCTATGGAAGAAAATCTCACTTGCTTCCAGTTTGGGGTGATTATGAATAAAGATGCCATAAACATTTATGTGCAGGCTTTTGTGTGGACATGTTTTCTCATAAGTTGGATAAATACTTAGGAACTTGATTGCTGGAACCTATGGAAAGACTATGTTTATATTTGTAAGAAATTGCCAAACCATCCTCCAAAGTGGCTGTACATTTTGTGTTTCCACCAACAAAAAGTAAGATCTCCATATTTTTGCTACCACTTGGTATTTTCAGTGGTTGGAATTTGGTCATTCTAAGGCATATTTTTACACCATTGTTTTATTTGCAATGATTTAATGACAATTGACCTTGATCATATTTTCACAAGTGCATTTATTGTCATACTTTAGGTGAGGTGTCTGTGCAGATCTTTTTCTCATTTTAAAAAATCGGATTATTGGCTTATGTTGAGCTTTAAGGTCCCTCATGTATTTTGTATACATACAAGTCCTTTAAAAGATATGGGTTTTGGAAATACTTACAGTTCATTGATTGGTTCTCTGAACAGAACATAGTTTTTTTTAATTTTAATAAAGTCCAACTTACCATTTTCCCCCATGGATTATACTTTTTGTGTTGTGTCTAAAATACCATCATCAAACCTAAGATCACATATATTTCTTCTATTTTCCTCTATAAGTTTTATAATGTTGCATTTTACATTTAAATATAAGTTGCATGTGAATTAATATTTGCCAAAGGTATAAGATCTGTGTCTAGATTCAGCAGCATTTATTGGAAACAATGTTTTATCTCCTTTGTCAAAGTTGAGTTGCTAAAATTTGCCTGGGTCTATTTGTACACTTTGTGTTTCTATTTTTTACAAATACCATGCTGTTTTAATTATTTTAGCTTTTTAAACAATCTTGATATTGAGTCTTAGGGGTCCTTTGCCATTTTTCAGTGCTGTATTGCTTATTCTAAGTCTTTTGCCTTTGTGTCAACTTTACAATCAGATTGTTGATATCTACAGAATAGTTTCTTGGAATTTTAATTAAGACTCTGTTAAATTTGCAGATCAAGTGGGAAGAATTGACATTTTACCATATTATTGAGTTTTGACATAATGTTGGGTTTTTTGTTTCAGGGACATGTGGTATCTTACCATGGATTTAAATCTTTGGTTTCCTCTATAAGAAAGTTATAGTTTTGCACATGCAGATCTCATACCTATTTTGTTAAATGTTTACCTGTGTATTTCTTTCTCTCTCCTTCTCTCTCTTTTTTTTGGACCTATTACATAGCACTTTTATGATTTCAAACTCCAGCTGTTGATTGATGGCATGCAAAGAACAACTTACCTTTGTATAGTAAGCTTGCATCATGCAACTTTACCATCCTGTCGTATTAGGAGGTTTTTTCCTTCTTCATTTTTCCTTTTAAATCCTTTCTTTAGGATTTTCTACATAATTATATCACCTCTGAATAAACACAATATTATCTATTCCTTTTCATCTATATGTATTTTCTTTCCTTTCCTGTCTTCTTATTCAGATAATTAGGACTTTCAGTACATTACTGAATAGCTATGGTGAGAGGGAACCTCACTGCCTTGCTCGTGCTGGGGGAGGGAAAGTGCCCAGTTTTTTACCACCGATTGTGACTGTACATTTTGTTAGATCATCTTTATTAAGTTGAGGATGTTCTCTTGAATTCCTTGTTGCTCCAAGTTTTTGTCATAAATGAATGTATATTTTTAAAATTATTTTTCTCTGGCCACTACATACTTTTTTCTAATTTGTTTCTGTTGTTTTTTTGAGCTAAAATTCATCATTTAGGAAGCCTTCTGAAGATAAGACATGTATTCGTCTTTCTAGCTATTTCTGAACACTATCAGCCATTTCAAGATTTCTATGAATTAAGTGCTTATTTTCTTTCTCATATGTCATTTTTCTAAGAAGGCTTTAGTTTCCTTATCCACGAAGTGGTACAGTGAAATGCCATACCTCATGGGGTTGCAGAGAGAAACAAAAGGGCAAACAGCTAAGAAGCCTTCAGAAGACTGAGTGATGTACAGAAACTGCTCAGTCAGTATTTCTCATTTCTATCATTATGATTTCAAACATTATAATGGTTATTATTGAGTGAGTTTATGGTTTGGCACACTTTGATCCAAAGTGAACTCTTAGATGGTGGTCTACTCTAAGAAGTGCACTTGTGGGGAGCAGAGAGGATGAGCCCCCCCAGGCACAGAATGAAAAGTTGGAAGGCACCCAACACAAATGGAATATCACAGAGGTTTGTCCATATTTGTTTCTGGAGTTGAGAGTCTCCACTTCTTTCTTGCTTCTTTGGATCCCCACTCCCATATCCTGGGACACAAGTGTGTGTCATTAATATTAACTTTCGGTTATAATAAAGGCTTTGCCTTATCCACAGAACCCAATTTTTCTTCCTTGTGTTTGTCTTCCCTTGGAATGAAAACAATCTCCAAAGTTCCAAACTAACTTGTGGGACATGAACTTTCAGTAAGTCTAAGATTGTGGCCAAAGAAATGAAAGCAAAATCTTTGACCAACAAGGACTGCCTTCTCAGCTGTCAAGCAAAACAAATACGACACTTCAGCTGCAAACTCTCTCACCCATAGGACGTGTTTTCATTCTGTGTTTTGTCCTGGGTTTTGTTATGACCCTATTCATCTGATTATTTTGTGCCTTTGAATGTACTGTGTAGTGAATTTGATGCATTCTGGGACAGTCTTCCTAACTTAAAATATAGCAAGGCAAACAAGGATATAAGAAAACTCTGAGGAAGAGCTTGGATGACAAATGTGGATTGAGCTGTTTTAAATTCTGAGAAGAAAGTCGTATTTTGGCAAGGTTAATATATTTTCAAACTATTTTAAGTTATATTTCACCTGTTCTTTTTTTCCTCTTATGTGCTCAAACTATAGTGGAACTGATGTCATTTCCACAATTCAGTGTTTTCCATTAGGAAAGTGCAACAGTTCTGACATTGGTCGAAGGAAGAATGAAAAGAAGCTGCCACCTACAGCCCCGCTGTGATTTGTCCTGAATGATATTACTCTACTGTATACTCATAATATCTGTCTAATTATAGTCGTTATTGTCATCCAGCAAAGCAATGAAAAAGAAAACAAAGCAGAATCCTTGCTGGCTATGATCCATAAATTTAAAAAAGTAAAAAATAGAAGAAAACTAAGGCTATGATTAATATATGAAAAATTGAAACACAGTATTGTAAACTTTAACTTCTTGCCTAAATTTATAATTAATGAAAAACAGGTCTTCCAATCAATTGATCCATTATTCTTCTCATTTAGTCCATCATTTTTTAAAATATATTTTTAATTTTTTCAAATTAATATGAGGGTACAATTTTTAGGTGACATTGTTCTCAATTCCAGGACAGAGTTCCATTTGTAGAAGAGCCCCTCACCCAGGGGGCGTGTTACACACCCTCACAATGTGCACATTAGGTGAGACCCCGCCCTCACGCCCTACCTCCTTCTGCCATATTTTCCCCCCACCCTACTTCCCTTTACCCCCAAACGAGACTATATCAGTATTTTATTGTTCTTATGAGCATGTGATTGTTGTTTGTTTGCAATTTTTGGCTGCGGCTGGGTTTGAACTTGCCACCTCTGGCATATGGGGCCAGGGCCCTACCCCTTGGAGCCACAGGCACTGCCCAAACATATGATTGTTTATATATTGATTTCATATTTGTATGGAGTATAAAGGATATTTATTTTTCCATTCTTGCAATACTTTACTAAGAAGAATGTATTTCAACTCCATCCAGGTAAATGTAAATAGTTCATCTTTCAAACTATGCTAACAAAGCTAAAGAAGAGATTTAAAATTTCTTATCTTACCCTATCCCAGATTTATTAGCCAGTCTTCTACTACGAAACAGAAAAAGACTACGTATCTTGCTGCTGAATATCCAATAATCATTTAAAAACTTGAAATATTAATTTGTCTATAACATTCACATATATTGCATTCTTGACTAAATTGTTAAATAAAGATCAGTCACTTGAAAGGGTGAAATGTGGATGAACTTCTATTTGCCTGAGTCTAAATGTTTGTGCCACCACTTAGTTGCTGTGGTGGGAAAAATATAGAATTTCTCTAAGCCTCAAATCCTTTCATCCATTATAACACCTGACACATAACACCTACATTGTAGGTTTGTTGTGATAATTAAGTGAAATAATTCACATAGAATGCTCGGAATCATGTCTTCTGCACAGTAAGTCCAGTCACTAAACATTTTTACAAAGATAGGACCAAATTTAGTACCCTAAGCTTTAGACAATTCTCCACGTCCTATATTTTGTCCCTGGAGGACTCAAGAGAAAGCCTAGTTTCTTTATTTTTCTTTCTGAGTTCTTGCTTGGATTTAATTTCCTTTTCAGACCAAATTAGGGTTTGTTTAGTGCAGAACCACACAACATCAGATGGATTTTCTGTGGAGCGATTGAAACGTCATGTGCAGCAGCCTTTGTTCTGAGTGTGATAATAAAATGTGAAGAGTTATGTTCAGGTGGAAGTAGGGCAGGGCTACCATTTAGGGATCAAAACAACAACAACAAAAAATAAATGTCCCAAATTTCTTTGCAATATTTTAGAGGCAGAAAGGAATCTCAAAAATATCTACCTTAGATCATTTTTAAAACACTGGTTCTACAGAGAAGGCAAGCGATGCCACCTGCGTGGTTTTGCCTCCAAAATCATTCAAAGCCTAATCAATGTGTTCCAGGTTTTATAAACTAGCTGTATTTGATCCTATGGAGTCATGTACCAGGTCACCCCTGATTGATTGTGATATCACTTTATTGTCCGCAAGATAATTTTAAAGAGCCACGTTTGTGCCTTACCTCATGAAGTACACATTAGGAACGATATAAGAAAGATAAAAATGAAATGTTATAAAACATTTTATAGTTCGCCATTGTTCACTAATGAGTAAGTGATTTATATGATAACATGCTTACTTTTATATTAAGTAAATCTGGTAAGCTAAAAATAGAATATCAAGATCAAATTATTTTTACCAATGTTAACGAAGCTAGGTCTCTTTGGAGCTGATCTAAACCATTCTCTTATACTGTCTACACAAAGCTAGACACACCACTGAAACATACAGCATGTTGATAATATGTAAGGGATGTTTCCTTAAAAAAAATGTATAAACAAAGGAAAAAAAGGTTCATGCATTTGCCTTCAATCACTGTATGTGTTTTGTGAGTGTTTGAGTCCATGCTCACATGTGTGCACACCCACAGGCACACACACATTCACATACACATGCCCATCTATATTCTTGGGATGGCACAAATATTGCTACTATGTAACTGTTATTTAATGAATATTTCTTGAATGCACTGCGTGCAATTATTATTGGTATTATGTTTCACAATTCTCTAAGCACCCGCATCATGCGCTGAGCCACGCAGAGTGACGGAACAGTATATCACATCTGCCCTGTAGGCGCACAAAATCTCCAGGCAGGAAACTGACAAATAGGCTAGGCCTGGGGAAAGGCAGAGAGAGACTGGGACCAGTACTGGGTGGAGATTAGGAATGTATCCTACGATTCACAGACTCCATTTCAATCATCTTCAGTCCTTTATTGTGATTTGGCATTTGTTTTAGACAAAAGAAAGTCTCATTAGTGAGCACTTGAGAAAACAGAAGAAACAAATAAGAGAAAGAAATGCTTCATTGTATAAATAGTGACATGTTCTTGACACGAAGGCACGAATGTGAGTATAGGAGTGAGATGAATGAGTGGAGGTGAAACACAATATTGAAAATGAGACAGAGGAAAGTTAGAGCGGGGCCAATACAACGCGAGGAAGACCTGTGGATATACCCGAAAGGTTACAGGGCATTCGTGATTTTTTTTTTTTCCTGAACTCAAAGGGAGTCATTTCAGAAGGTGTTCCCGATACATGTGCCTGGGCGTAAATCCCAATACTCATTTAGAATGTCCCTGGAATCTTAGGACCTGTCTGAGGGGTCAGTCGAGTTCACCATGGAGAGAAATGTCTGCGTTTGCTTTGGCTCAGACTGTTAAAATAAGTAAATATATTCAAGACGTCCTGAGGACCTTTTACCTGCTCTCCACACTTCTCTTATTAATTGTGAAATGATATCTAATGATTACACGGGATATGTTATCCCTCCACGGCCCCGATGTTCACCTATCCTGAAGCAAAAATAATTCTTTTTACCATGACTCAGAGACATGCTCTTTGTGACGAGAGTTTATAGTTTCAGAAAGGCAGGCAGGATATAACATGGACGCATTCAAATGTTTAACTTGTCTCTCTCTTTCAGGCCAATTATGTTTTCTTTGCTTTCAAAGAAGAAACAAAAATACCAGGCAAAAATAATAATAAAATAATCTGCCTGATTTTTGCTAGCCATTAGAGTTACATTCTTTTAATTCTGCCATTGTTCAATTTAAAATAGATCACTTTGAGTCAGTAAGAGCTCTTGATTGTCTACTGTTAAGGTGTTGTGGACAGTATCAAGAAACACGTTCTCTGAGCATCTAGGAGATGGGGCGTGGTTGAGCGAAGCCAGACTGCTATTGGCTAAGCGTCACGGCAGTTACACGAGAGGGCGTGGCCAAGCAGGGAGCGTCATCCATCCCCACTGCTACCGCCTTGTCTCAGCTTCCCCCGATAGCATCTGCTTCTCTTTTAAGAGCCTCAGAACCCAGCCGCCACCTCCAAGGAGACACCCAACTCCCTAGTAGCTCAGGACCAAAAATTCTAACCCTCAGTTTGTTTTTTGTTTTTTTAAATGGGTGGAATATTGTATCAATGAAGTTGAGGAAAATACATGAATGATTATATTACAGGGGACTTTTTTGTTCTGTTTTAATAAATGTTAGTATTTATATATGAGGTGCACAGCATAATGTTTTGTGAAATATGTATACACACCTATGTACAATGGTTACTATTGTGAAGCAAATTAATATCTCAAACAGTATCCACTTTTCCCCCTGAGGTAAGAGCAGCTATAACCTACTCATTCAGCAAAAACCCTGAATATAACACACATTTATTAAATATGGTCCTCATTCTCTATGTTAGATCTCTATACTTGTTTATTCTACGTATCTGCTACTATATGTCCTTTGACCACACATCTTCAGATTCTCTCCCTTGCAATCATCATTTTATTCTCTATCTATGGATATTTCATTGTTTTTCTTAAAGATCCCACATATAAGTGAGATCATGCAAATTTTTCTTTCTGTGTCTGGTTTATTTCACGTAGAAAAATGTCCTCTAGTTTCATCTATGTTGTGGCAAATTTCTGTATCAACTTTTAGAAGGCTGAATAATATTTTGTATACATATATATAAGATGTATCTATATAGGAGTTCTGTTATTTAATTGTCTGATGACAGACACGTGGGTTAATTTCATATCTTGGCTGCTCTGAGTAATGCTGCAAAGAACACAAGATTGCAGATACCTATACTAGGTGTTGATTTCATTTCTTTGGGGTATATATCCAGAAGAGGGATTATTTTTTAACTTCTTTAAGAAGCTCTTTCATATTTTCCATAATGACTATGTTATATATGTCTTTATTCCATCTAAAATTATTTCTGGAAGAAAGGGGAGCTATAAAGAAATAAAATTTATAGTGATCTTTCCACCATCCAGAGCATTCTTCACAGACTTTGTACTTCTGATAAGCTCAGTAAGTGTACTATGAGTAAATTAAAAGCACTCAGAGTGGCTTGCAGGAGGTCTAGATAAGGCCTCAGTGATGTGATTGTGATCGACACCCATCCTTGGCATCACATTGCTTCCTCTGCAATTAGATGCTCTTTTCTTATTTCTTCCCTTAAAATCTATGATAATTCACAAAGTGATCAACAACAAAAGTTCCTGTCATTACTTTTGATCAAATGACACGTTTCTACAAGTAGGGGAATGTGAGAGTGGGATTTTTTTCTTCCTTCCCAATATTACCTCGATGATAAAATTTGAAGCTTTCGGTAACAGTAAAGGGAACTGATTTAAAATTGTTGTTCTTATTAAAAATTAAAATGAAATACAAATAATAAACATGAAATTATTGATTATTGTAATTCACCAGATCGTGTTGCAGGCAGTCTTTTATAAGGGAGGGAGAGTCATTTTTTTTTTAAATCATAGGTTGACACGAAATTTCAAGGAAAATATTTCCCCAGAAGGCCCTTTTGTTTTTCTTAATCTTCAATGGTTTAATGTGAAAATTTTTTTATTTTAATATTTGGAGATTCATTTAATGTCAACATTCTTGGGTGTATTTTATTTTTCTTTAGCTTAAATACATGTAATGTGAAATTACTTGTTTTAAAGAGCTTCAAGGCACTCAGCAACAGCACTCGAGCTATTTAAATATGAACAAATAATCTTTTCACTATGTCATTATGCTTGCTGAGTTTATTTCTTTACCTTTTTGTTTCGTGGTGCATATCTTATTTTAGAAAAATTAATTTAGGAGTCTACACATGAAATTCTTTATAATCCAGTTTATCATGGGTAGATTGAAATTCAACCAGTGTCTTACTTAGGGTTTATTTTACAAAATAAGTGGAATTCGCTGGTAATCTTCGGAGTGTTTCTCTATACTGTTAATCAGCTAAACATAACCATCAATTATAAATGCAAATTTTCAGGGTTAAATTGTGTGTTCAGATGCTCTAATGTAGCTTTTATTGGCTGTACATTGCCAAGTCTACACAACACAAAATAAAGTGTTGGGTCAATATTTATTTTTGAATTGGTACTCTACAGAGAGCTAATATGAGGGTAATTCAGGTCAAGGAAAAAGAAATAAGGGTGTTACAAAGGAAATAAAAAGAGGTTTTTTTTTTTTTATTTGCGTATTTTTGCATGAATTATCTGGATTATGTCAACCGTGTAGATGTCTGTCTAGGAGTAAGATCTGGGAAGTTTATTCAAATGCTGACATTTGCAGAGAATACTCACATGAAGACAGTCCAGAAATCAGGAAAACAAATTTTCACATATGAGGGAAAGAAAAAAAATCATAGAAATTTTAGATTATTTTTATGGTGGTTTATTGTCCACGATTTTCTGGTGAAAGCCTAATTAATTATCCATTTTCCTATTGAAATTTTGTAAAGAAAAATAGGCAGAGCTTAATCATACAGCCCAATGTTTTCCTTTTTTTTTTTTTTTTATCAGCATCTCCAGAATAAGAGTCATTTGTAAGCTTTACCAGCAGTATACCATAGTGACAGGCTTCCAAACAAGGAGAAATAATTTATTAGCTCACAATGTTTTTCCAGCCTTCTCCCCCACCCCACCCTGAGGTGGTGTATAGGTTGTGCAATGAATAAATTAAGTATATTTTCTACCTTGTGCTTGGCATAAAACATTACTTTTCCAGGACCAAAGGGTGAATGACTGTTTGCAAGACTATTTGAGTTAAATAAGCTTTGTAATCAAGTAGAGTAGGGAATTCACCTTATTTGCTTTATTTTTACAAAATATTTACTTGCAAGATAGCTGCTATGATTAAAATCATATTTCCTTTTGTGGAAAAAGGTCACTGTAGAAAGAGGGAGAGAATTTATGCAAAATCAAATTGGCTGACTGAATTTTAACTTAATGTAAGAATTTTTCCTCCCTTTGGTTATAATTATAGCTTGTGCATGAAAGACAACATATATGTAATGTTATTTTTGTTGTAATTATTGCAATTAATGATATCACAATTTACAATGAGGTTTTCATTACAAAGATAGTTATGCACATATAAAATGTATCCCATCTTAGAATATGCTGTTTCATATACTCCCAAGGAGACTGACCATTACTGAAAAATATATTTTATAAAATATGTTTTATGTGTAACCATTGAATAAGTATTTTAAGAGAAGACAATTAAAACACTAGTTAATGATGTATATTATATATTGCATTTCATAGCCATTTTACATATTATTAAACTAAAATAAATGACATTGTTCTCTTTGACAGTTTAAGGAAAATGAAGATCATAACCTCTTCTGTAGCTACTTTGAAGCTCAAGAACTACATGAAATGTCCAAGTCAGAGCAACAGATATGAGCAATGCTTTCCTCCACAGAGGAAGGGGAAAGGGTCTTAGGGCTCACTTCCTTAATCCACCCTAAATCTTAGTTAAATGTGGAGTGGAATGCTTCTCCTACTAGAGTGTTTGCCAAAGGATAAGTAATTGTTAGAAATAGGAGGAAAAAAGAGATGGAGCTGATTTAAAACTTATTTAAAAATTAAGAGGTAACATAAATTCACTGACATGCCCCCCTTAACAGTGATCTCTAGATGATAAATTTATGAATATGGTGAGTTGCCCATAATATATTTTACCTGGCCAAAACAAGTTCTAAAAATTAGGGTGCACGTTAAAATAGACCTTTTCGAACTGTTCACAGACTTGCAGAAGTAAATCTGGAGGAAGATACCAAGATACTGGCACTATTTATTTCTCTGATTTGAATGATCATTACTTCGTGCACGCTGTGTTTTCCAGTTGCACTGTCACAAGCACAGTAGAATCATCGCAGTAAGAAAAGCTAAGTCACTTTGAAATTTTGAAACACATGTTACTTGGGAATCTTTTCTTTACCGTTTAGTATCAGAAAGATTTTCCAAATTACCACTGTTTTTTTAAGCAAAGCAATCATTTACTTCTGTATCAGTGTGTTTATTTGTTCAGTCGTCCATTCCCTTCTTCTCCAACTATGCCTGTGTCAACTACAGGGCCAGGCAGCAGAGGGGTGGCATCAAAATAAACAGGCCATGGCTGTACCCTCACAGAGCTTCAGTCTGGCTTTGGTTAGGATGGCATCCTCTAGTTTTATCGAATTTTACGGACACCAGCCTGCATTTAATCTATAGAATCTACCCCTGAATTTTCATCTAGCATCATATCAAGTGTAGTGTTTTTAAGGAAAGTGTATATCTGTGTGTTATGTGTGTTTCTGTGTGTGTCTGAGTGTTTGACCCATTCTAAGAGAAGGGCGCCAGAGCTACAAGTTCAAAGATCCAGGAACTTTAAAAAGAAAAACTTCAACCTATTCCAGAACCCATGAGGAATAAAATAAAATCACAAGCGATGACATGACAAGAAATGACTTCAGAAAAAAATATTTACGTGTTTTAATATTTAATTTGTCAACCAAAATTATTAGAATTCATTCACAGGGACTTCATGCAAGAGTGTGACATTGCTTCAAGAGCATCTCGAGGTCAGAATTTTAAGGTGACTTCATAGCCCATATGTATCAAATATTTGTCATTTCTATCATTATAAGAAAGGTTACTAAGAGCTGCATTTCTGAAAAGCTTGTGATTTGTAAGTTCTTAAGTATCCTCCCATTCAGAGTTCCCCTGGAAGTTTCCCTCGGGTCATATAGAGAGAATGCTATCCTGACCATTCCTAGCACCAGAAATAAAATGGGTGTCACCCGGGTAGAATGGCCAGGGGGGCTGGTCTAAAGTACGCGCCATTCAAATCACTGCTTTGCCTCTTCACGCTGGAATCTGATCGGAATTTTCATTTTGGATGGTCAGAAAAGACTTTAGAGTTTTGTGGGTTTGTTGGTCATGTTGTTTCCTCTTTGGAGAAAAGGCAGGCTGTACACATAATAAATATTTATACATTGTAATAAATAATACAACATACCTTGGCGGTCTCACAAACAGGTACAAATAATTTACCAGACCACAATGTTTTTTTTTTTTTTTCTTTTCTTCTCCAGAACCATCAGGTTGGTTGAGTTAGCATTTAAGAAAATGAGAAGAAAAATAGTCAATTTTGTTGAGTAGAGACAGTGAAAAAAGAAAAAGTGAACTATCCTAGCATAGTGGAATTCAACCCTAACTCTCCTGGGACGACTTAAACAGCACTTCTGGTCAGCAATTTGCTTTTTGCAAATTTCTTTTGGGCCTCGTGTTTCCAGTTCCAGAAGACTTCCTAGTTAACACACAATCCACGTGCACATGTAATGCACTATGCTTACTCCTTTGTTGGGTACTGTTGAGCTTGGGAACCTCAACAGATATGAAGAGATACAAATTTGAACAAAGCAAAGGTTCGACTACAACTTTTTTTTTAAATGGTGCCCTTGAGATTGGAAACTTCACGTCTGACTGGCAAGACTTCTCCATTCTATAATCTCTCTGTATGTTTATCTATATTCTTTCTCTCTTTATCCCCAGATTCTTTTCTCTTTATTGTCCCATATTTACTTCCAAAACACAGATTATCATTTGGGTGAGTTAGAAGGAGAACCCGACTGATTACCAGTTCAATGTTACTGTGTAGTAAAACCTCTTCTCAATACTCTGTCCTAAGCATTCTGCTCTTGATTAAAATACAGTCCTGTACATGATTTGTTCAGTGAACTGTGGATAGAAAAAAAGAAAGGAAAACTAAAAAAGACTATTCAAAATATTTCTGTCACCCATTTTTATGAGATCCAATGATGTATTGTTGACTGGCATCCTGATACTCAGTGATCTCCTGGCACTTATGTCCACCTACAGAGAATTTACCTGAGGTGTCTTATGAAAATTAAATCTTAATTATATCTGACCCTCAGTGCATCACCAATCCTACTTTTGCTGATTTCTCCAGAGTCTTTTCTAGTTAGGAGCAGGAAAGAAATGTTGAAATAAGGGGACTGAGTTTGGGGGTAAGCAGGCTGTAGAAATACCTGCAGAGAATCTGGTATTTCATTCCTCAGATTGGAGCCTTTAAGTCCTTTAAAAATAATAGGTTGCCTTTTGATGGTATGTAATTTAATATTTCATTAACAGTATCTCAGCAAAAAATTCAATATTACGACTTCCCCTTTTCAAAAAAAGGATAATTATTTTCAACTATTAATTAATATGTTATTTTCAAGTATGCTACCATACTTCCAGGGATCCCCCTTGTTTGGGGGAAAATTGTAAAGTTTTACCAATGAATAATGATGTAAAGAAATAAAGGGACACATAAACATCTGGTAATAGTACTAAAAAGGGGGTGGCACCTGTAGCTGAAAGGAGTAGGGCACCAGCCCCATATACTGGAGGTGGCAGGTTCAAACTCAGCCCCAGGCCAAAAAAAAAAAAAAAAAAACAGTACAAAAAGGGTGTTCTTTCCAGACAGTTACCAACTCTTAATGCCAAATGTAAGATTGGACACTTTCATAAAATGGTGGTGCACATTATAGGCACAGAGGAGTAGTTCTGATTTGACGAAGTTCTAAGTTTAGAATAACTCACTCTCACTTTGTGACCTCAGGGAAAATACTGTGGGGTGCATTCATGAAGACATTGAGAACCCATCGTTTGGGGTCATGGCACTTATCACTACTAGGGTTCTGATTGGATTGGACCTAGAAAATAAGCACCCACGTGAGGGGTGGGGTTTCATGTCCAGGTGGGTGGTGTGACAGGGGCAGCAGGTTTGTGGTGCCAGTTGGGAGGACTCTAAAGCAGCTGGTGAAATGAGAGAATCTTAGATGGCAGGCGGGAGAAACAGGATTCTGTTATGAGTAAGGAATTGGTAGCCTATTAGAGAAGCAAATTGACATTGGAATTCTTTTAAAGGCTTTTAGCTCTAGGACCAAGTATCTCTTAGTTCCTTTAATAGTTGTGTCTCTATGTTGGTTTTTTTGGTGCCTAGAGCCTGTTAAAGTACCAAATCTTTTTTTAGGCAAAGGGTCTCTTTTATCTCAAGTGCAGGACCTAGATATCAGAATAAAAATGCAAGGCCTGGCTTTGCATTCATCTTTGCTCAAGCTGGTTTTTATCAGGTTGTTCATTTATCTAAAACTCATGTCTTTTTTAAAAAGTTATTGGACAGGTAGTACTATTTATTGCCTAAATTCTAGAAAGTATTGAAAAGTAAAAGTTAAAATAATCTCATCACTTGGAGACAGCATTTGAAATGATAGTATATTCCCATCCAGTCTTTTTTTTTCTCTACACCACACATACACACACACACATACATACATGTACACCTGTGCATGCACAAAACATGTATAGATGGTTTTATTTTCCTTTCAAAAAACAGCATGGCATTGATCTTCAAAAACATGCTTTAATGGTGGCAGGTAGCCTTCTCTCTTTGAGTCATAATGTACATACATCTTCACTTATTTGGGGTTGTTGACAATATTTTCACTAAGACTCTTTCAAACTGTAGTTCTTTTACCTGATATGTGTATTAGATCTTCATCTAATCTATCTAAGGTATTTTTCTGTCCTCTAAAAATTAAACTAGTATGAAGATATAGATGTTAACTTCTGTGGCCCCCTTGATGGTACTGTTGATAACGACTGGTTAAAGACGAAATGTTGATGAAAACAACTAGATACAGCATTCTTCTTTCTGATTCTTATCAATCAGTCAATTGAGTCTTTGCAATTTTTATTTAAATATTTTTATATTACCTAGGTAACATTTATCTGCCTTGTCCAAAAGAAAAGCCTGAGAGTCGTTGTTCTCCCTAAATGTCTGCCTGAAATCAAGTTATACTCTGTCAATGGCATTCTCCTTATCTACCACTCGTTAACCATATCAAAAATGGAAATGAGTTTAGTTTGGCATAACTCATAATGTCATTTGGGAAGAAGGCAGAAGGAGCCGTGCCAACATTAATGTGCACTGTGTGAATCATTTACTTTAATTTCAATTACAGCACCAGGATGAGATGTAGGAAACCTTTCCTGTAACTGCTCTAAGCCCTGGGATTTAACTTGGTTAGCAGAACAATTTAGGTAGCTTAGGGACTGAAATTTGGAGCCAAGATATTATGGCTAAGGATACAAAATAAATAGTGGTCCATGGTGTCTGCAGGCTTCACAATAGGGGAATTAAAAGCTAGGAGGAAAACAGCAGGGCAATCTGTGTGGCTGAAGGCTGCACATTAGTAACTTTTATGAAGGGCATGGAGACGGTCAAGAACAGACTGGGTCAAGGGCAGCCCTGGTGTCTAAGAGAGAAGACACCAGAGGCTAAGAATTCATGGGAGAGGAGGTAGGCAGGAAGCATAGGACAAGGCACATCTTTCTTTTGTATTTCAAAGATTTAGAGTTGTCTCCATCTGATCCGTGCTCTTACCTTTGCCATTATCTGGAGTTTTGGGCCAGTTTTATACAATGTCTTCTCGACAATTAGCCACTATATTCTGGAATAATAAGCTGATTGGATCCTATTTCTACTTTACAATTCCCCTGTTCCTTTTTAAGTGTTCTGCTTGCTTTGTCTCTCCTCTCAGAAGCTTACCGATGCTGAAATTTATATTTTTGTCACACAGTCTGTCGGTCAAGAGTGACCCCACTGGACATTTGCTGAGGACCCTTCTGTCCTGGCTTCTGCAGCATGACCTTCTATTTAAATCACTTGTGATGCTTAATTTTGTATGTCAACTTGATTGAACTAAGAGATGTCTAGGTAGCTGGTAAAATGCTGTTTCTGAGTGTATCCATGTGGGCATTTCCAGAAGAGATTAGCATTTGAATCAGTAGACTGAGTAAAGAACATCTGCCCTCACCAATGTGGCCAGGTATAATCCAATCCACTGAGGAACTAAATAGAGCAAAAAAGTGGAGGAATAGTTCTCTCTCTCTCTTTCTTTCTCCTGAAGATAAGACATTCATTTCCCACAAGCCCTTGCATATTGGAGCATCTGAGTCTCAAAACTTCAGACCCCAGGATTTTTAGCAGCAGCCTAGTTTCTCAGGCCTTGGGCCTCAGATTGGGAGCTATACTGTCAGTTCACTCAGTTGTCAGATCTTTAGACAGAATTCCATCACCAGCTTTCCTAGGTCTCTAGTGTGTAAACAGCACATAGTGGTACATCTCGCCCTCCATAATCTCACAACCCAATTCCTGTAGGAAATCACATGTATATACATATATATATTTATGTGTGTGTGTGTATGCATGGTATCTACATGTATCTTATTATTCTTTTTATTTCTCTGGAGAACCATACCTAATATAGCAATTTTAAATCTATAATATTCTACTGGCTACTTAAAATTGATCAGAAAGTCACAGGCAATGCAAAAATGTCCCTAATATATGACAAGGTGATCAGGAGCCATGTGGATAGTGTTCCAACCATTCCATTTTCAAGACTCCCTTATGTAATTATTCTATGATTTGTCCTAGATAATAGAGTGAGCAGGAAGTGGGCTGGTAATAAAAGCCATAGCCCCCAAGTCTTCCCACTACTTTGTGACTCTTCAACCAGTTTACCTATGTTACTATGAGATATAATATGCAAATGATACAAGCTATGCAGGTATGCAACTTTAATCATTTTATTTCAGAGTATATTTCATTTATATTGAATGTCGCCATCTACTTATGAAAACACGGACAATATTAAATATACATTCAAAATATTTAGATGTGGGGTTGATTCAAATTTTATATATTTTACAAAGCAGCCTCACACTAGTCATCTATCACAGTGGTTGGCAAGCCACAGCCATTAGACCAAATCTGGCCCACCACCTGCTTTTGTAAATAAAGATTTATTGGAACAACAATATGCAGTCCTTTTCATACAATCTATGATTGCTTTTGTGCTGAAAACAGCAAAGCTGAGTGACTGTATGGCTTGCAAAAACTACAATATTTATGATTTGCTCCTTTACAGAAGAAATTTTCAGTTTCTGGTCTTCCACATTAGACTTTACACAGAAAGTGTAAGTGAAAATCTCATAAAAATAAGCAGAGAATAGTTATATTTCCTAATTAGAATGACTTTATGAGTACGAAGATACTTTTTTAGAAAAACAGGAATAGGTGGGCCAACTATATAGAAAAGGACTTCCAGATATATATAGTCATGTCTGCTCTAATTCTTTCACTTTGTGTGTAACCACCTGTCAGAAGCCAAATAACTGCCCTCTTCTCCCTTCACAACATTAGCTTTCAAGTGACGACCACATGCTGTGCATTCTATGTGGCTTTAGAAAAACAACCATAAATTAGATGCTGTTGTATTGTATTTCTGGGACTTTTTTTTTTATTCAGGATTGAACTTGTAAAATATACGTGTTTTATTATTATTAATATTATTGTTTTATTATTATTATGATGCCACTCATCACTATGTTGAGAGGTAGTACATATGTGGATACTGTTGAATTGTTTTCATGAAGAAACCATGAAATAATAATGGATAACACACATTATCTAATCTAAAACCACTGCCTCTTCCTAAGAAAAGTGAACTGGAATCCTCTGTTTTGTTGCTTTTTGTTTTGTTTTGCAAATCAAGAAATGTGGAAAAGGAATTCATGTAAATTCACTAAAACAGATCTTTCAACATTCATTTAATTGGTGTTTACAGAGCTCTTGTTCTCAACACAGGGAGTAGAAAACTTAGAGTCAAGATCCCTACCTCTTAGGATTGATTGAGTAAGAAATGATCAGAAAACATCTCATTAATAATAAATGAAAAAGATAAAGAATTTGTATTTGTGTGGTCAGAGGAGGCATATAAGACCCAAAAGACAAGAAGACATCAGTTGCTCTAACAGAGATAAATAGCTAAATCTAGGTTCTATTATGCCTATTTCATCATTTGCAAAATGACTAAGCAAAAGAAAGTTGGAAGCACTTTCCTGACTAGGGGCTATAGCTGTGGAGCTGGTTCTGTCTAAAACCAAAATACTGAGGAGGGCCAGAGTCTTGGCTCTCTATTGTAGAAACCTAAGAATGATGAATGAGATGATCTTGAATGCTCTCTCCACTTCTCTAATATCTATAATTCTATAAATTTATCCAATTGATAAAAAGAATTGCCAAGGTTTAAAATAAGAACACCAGTTCTCACAACCTCAAATTGTGAAAAATTTCAAATTGAAGCATTTCGTGAAATCTTAGAGCCTCTAAAGACTGTCATGGCCTCCCTTCTTTGGGCAAAACGTCAACCATGGACTTGTCTGTCCGATTGGTCTTGACACATTTGTTTGACTTATATTCATGGTATGCTTTTGACCAAAGAGGGGTGAAAACCACTTACTTGTTTTCAAATGACAAATATATTATTTATTTACAAACGGTCTTAAGTTCAAATATTCAAAGGTTTCAAATAAAAATCTTGAAGAACTCAGTTTCACTGCTATTCCCTACATTGAATATACCTTTTCACATGGTTTGCACTATGAAAATAAATACATGCACAACAATGTTAATGGGTATAAGGAATAGTCATCTCGTTCCTTGCTCATTTATATTCTCAATGAATACATTTCTAACAATGTCCAATTCTATCACTTTACCTTCCACTAACAACTACTTCACTGGATTTTTGAAATTTACCCTTCAGGGAAAGTAATTAATTCATGAATTTCTGCTACTGTCCTTCCACTTTTAAAATGTCATTATTTGTGGACAAATAAACATAATCTCATAAGTGGTTAACTGAGTCTTTCTTTTTTTTTTTTTTTTTTGAGACAGAGTCTCACTCTTTCAACCTGGGTAGAGTGTTGTAGTGCCATAGCTCACAGAACCTCAAATTCTTGTGCTCAAACAATTCTCTTGCCTCAACGTCCTGAGTAGTTGAGACTACAGGCACCTGCCCCACAAAGCCTCCTAGTATTTTGTTGTTGTTGTTTGGTTGGTTGGTTGGTTTTGTTTTTCTATTTTGGTAGAAACAAGGTTTTATAGCTTTGCTCAGGCTAATCTTGAACTTCTGAGCTCAGGTGCCTACCTGCCTTGGCCTCCCAGAGTGCAAGCTGCCTCTCCTGGCCATGATTGAGAGACTCTTAATTGCCAACTCCTGAATGTGGTTTCAGAGCTTGGGCAGAGGAATTTAAGAAACATAAACTGAAATAATATTAGAATGTTAAGCAGACCACTGAGATGATACGCCTAAAAAAGTAAGGTACAATAACCAAGAGACCCTAGAAATGAGTGTTGTAAAAACAAAAGACAGTATTTCTCTCTCATGTAACCTCCCACATGAGCATGTAGGCTGCTTTGCTCTGCACAGTTATTTAGTACTCAGGTTTCTTCCATTTTGTTTTTCTGCCAGTGGTGATTTGGAGAAGTATGGATGACCAGGTAAAGGTGGTAAAAGATAATAACGCTAAGGATGCATCCCCAGATTTCTACATTCCAAAGTTATTTTTCCCTTTTCTTATTCTATTCCATGGAAAAGAATAGACAGTCTAGTCCACACTCAATAACAAAGAAATTAAGCTTTACCTTCTGGGAACGTCTATCTACATTTATTACTTCTAATTTTTCTGTAAAACATATTTCCATTTACCCATATTTATTTTTGTGTTCAGTAATTTGTTTATACCAGCATAGACTCATGGATATTTATTTTATTCCTTGAGTTATAATCTAATACCAACAGCATTTTTTTTTTGTTCAATTGGTCCAGTCTTAGACATCAGCAGTTCCCCAGGTGTGTCCTTTTGAACAGTGTGTATAAATAAGCACACTTTCATATTTTTTGATACCACAAGATGTCCCAGGATCATCTTGTATCTTCTGTCCCAAGCCCAGAATCAACCATTTTTCCATAAAGTCTTGGCTCCTTCTATTGGATAACTGTATTAGGAAATCAAAATGTAGGGGTTCTTTTCATGACCAGAGAGTCACTGTTTCTAATACTCTCAGCAAACACAGATAGAAAACACATTTGTGTGTATAATCTGTGTATACATACCTATCACTTGTATCTGTCTATAACAAAGTAAATGTGAGTTTATACTAATGTAACTGATTTGCGCCCAGCATCATAGTGTTCATTGCTTCATTTCTCTGTGATTAGAAATTGTTCTCTTCCCCAGAAGTGCATTAATGTACATAGTTACCATTCAATAAAATTAAAAAAAAAAAAGAAATTGTTCTCTTTCTGTGATTGATTCCTAGTTTGATCCCATTATGATCTGTGAACATCAACCCATTTGTATTATTTCAACTTATTTAAATTGGTTGGTTTTTTTTTTTTTTTTACAGCATAGGATATGGTCTATCTTTATAAATATTTTGTAAGCACTTTCAAAAAAATGTGTTTGTTGTTGCCATAGAGTGTTGTACATTTTCTTCTGTCTTCTGTGGTTTCAGAAGAGGGATTTGCCATCATTAGAAACGGCCTCTCTTATGGGTTATTTATTATTTGTATTTGTTACCTGTAACAACCTGTAACTTTTTTTTTTTTTTGGTCTTTAATTTTCAGCAATTTAATTATGGTGTGTCTTAGTGTAGTTGTTTATTTGTTTTTTAGTTTAGTTTTTTAGGGATTTGTTCTTTCTCGAATTTGTAGAGTTGTCTTTTGCACCAAGTTGACAAATTTTCCTGGATTATTTCCTGAAATTTTTTTGAGTCCCACTCTTTTTCTCCTCTCTATATGGGATTCCAAGTGTTCTATTACATATCTTATTCTTTTTATTCGACTGTTCTCTCTCTGTTGTTCTGGTTGGGTGAAATCTATTGATCTGATCTAAAGTTACCTGATCCCATTCTCTGGCAGCTCCACTCTACCACTGGGCCTATCAAGATGGCATATTTGTGCATGCATGCATGTGTGTTATTGTTTATTTCTGTTCCATAATTTTCATTTGACTCTTTTATATAACATCTTTTTCTTTGCTGAGATATTTCATTTATTTCAAGAGAATTTGAAATTGCCAGTTGAGGCATTTTTATGATGCCTGCTCTAAAATCCTTGTCACATAATTTCAACATAGAATTCATCTCAGGGTTGGCATCAGATAATTGTCTTTTCTCACTCAAGTTGTGATTTTCTTGTTTCTCGATATGATGGGTGATTTTCAATTGTATCCTGTATATTTTGCCTGCTATGTTATAATTCTGTGGGTTCAATTTGAATCTTTTACTTTAGCAGGCAATCATCCTGGCATGTTTAGCACATGTGCTGAATTTCCAATGACAATTTAGTTTTAGTGCCTTTGTGTGTTATTTTTGTTGGCTTGGTTTGACTGGGACTACTAAGATTCTCACTATTCTATTATGGTGCCATCTAAGAGGGCGGAAGTAGCTGCCAAGTTTCTGAGTGTCTTTCAGTGGGAGGAGTCAGGCCTACCTGGACAATGAAGCTTTTTAAGTCAAGGAGCTCACTTTAGCTGTATCTCTCAGCCTTAAAGTTTCCTGATGGGCAATAAAGTCTCAGGGCCATGGGACTAGGGACTTGACTGAGCAGATTCTTGTAGAAGTTCTTCTCTCTGCCTACTGGGTGTAGAGTGCTCCCCAATCCAGTAGGGATTCCCGATCCTCTACTTATCTTTAAGTCAAGGACAGGAATCTCAGGTCTGTCAACACAAAGGGGTTTCTTTGCCTGGTCCTCATGTTTTACATGGTTGCTCCTCTTACTATATATGTACAGGGCAAGTGCATTATTAATATAGTAAATATTTCAATATTTAGATATCTGTAGTAGCACTACATCATGTTATTTGATCTTAGAAACTTAAATTTAGAAGCCTATCAAATCACTTGCTGCTGTTTTCAAGTGTGTATTAACCTTTACAAGGATGGAAATGATTATATCTAATTTTGGAAACTGAATATAATTGTGTCACTAAGAAATTATATGACATCTAAGGAGAGGTTAAGTTGTTTAGGTTTTTATCGCTCCAGAATTTCACCCCTGGAAATTTTGTGGTAGTCAAAATGACAGAGTCTGTTCAAAATGCTAAAAAGAGTAAATAAGAAATCAGGAACAGGCTTGGAAAATTACCATTTTCTTGTAGGGGACGGAAAATGCAAAATATGCCTTCTGGAAACACGAGAGTGTTATTCAGCATTGTTGATTCAGGCAAAAAATGAGGCAAGGGGAATATCTTATACAGAGTCATAAAATAGCAGAACTGCCATGAGTCTAGAACAAATCCCAAACTCTGCTTACCCCTAAGACCTACTCACATGTTTCTTGATTTGCCATCATAGTACAATATCTGTTATAAAATAGTGTAACTTGTTTAAGTTATTTTTTGTCTCTTTTCAGAAAAAGAACAGCTTTTGGAGATCCAGGTCTCTTTGATTTTAGACAAACATTGTTGAAAGCTTTTAGTAAAAAGGTCATAATAAAATATAAACTGTCAGCAATTTCAGAGCAAGCCAGTGCAGCCAAAGAAATTAATTATGAAGTAGTCATTCTATTTAATATTGCCTTGTATTATTTTTAAAAACCCTATAAATACCAATGCAAGGGGAGGCTTCTGTGAAGTTTGTAAAGAATAATAGTGATCAGAGGAATTGGGAACTTAACAGTAGTTCCAACACGCACACACACATTAAAAAAAAAAAAAACTTAAGCTAATAGAAAATTCCTAATTGTTATACTGTAATGCTGTCTTAAAATATTTACCTCTTATTTGCACAACATATATTCAGTTTAATGAATTGAGCACGATAACCACTGTTTAAGAAAACTGTCCTCAGTCTATTTGGCTCTTCTGAAACCTCTCTCTGGCAGGTACTAAGAATCTTCATGCTCTTACTTTTCTCCTTAATTTCTCCCTGTTTTTGCTTTTCTGAATTTAAATCCTCTCAATTTAATCACGTGGCAGCCCCATCCCACCCTGTGTTATGTTAATGAATATTTTTTCTACGCTGTCTTCTGCATTATAAAAGGTAAACAAAATGTGATGCAATAGCCGTAGGTGAAAAATCACTCTGTGTCCAGATCTTCTGTGATCACGGAGCTTGATAAACTGTTAGGCAACGTTTAAAACATACAGCAGGCCTAGATTTCATGATTAAATTTCGAAACCAAAGATTTTTCATTTTCCATAAAATTTTAGTGTCCTTGGAGTTCTATCCTGTTTGTTTTATTTCCAACAGCTTTCCCTTTGACTGATGAAGCGTTTCACCGTCTCTAACACGTTACACCCCATTGACATACTTTTTGTTTTCCATCGTTTATTCTGAGAATAGTCAGCAGAAATTGTGTTCGAAAGTGCCCTGAGAACAAGGGCATTGATCTCCAGTTGGAGTTTTAGGCCACCTTTCCCTTGTCACTCTTAGCCGTAATTTAAGATATCAGCTCTAAATTATTTAGCGGTTTATAAGTATAAATAATTCACCAGTCAACAACTAAAGTGACAGCCCATTAATCAGCCCGTGAACGTGGGCACAGGTGTCAGCCGTTGGGCTGAGTCCTGATGAGGTCAACATGCTTAGAGCCCTTTGCCTTTCCTTTCCTTCCCTAAGATGTGACCCATCTTGCTGGTGATTGAATTAATCTGGGCCCCTATTAAGAGGTGAACTTAAGAACTCTAACCTGCAGAGATGGAACCAAGCATGGTTATCGATGGAGATGCACTGCAGACTTCTCTGATGCTGACCAGTTCAACTGTACTATGGGATCACCAGAGATGTGTGGAGAAAATAAATGGAGGGATAGCACGTTACAAGAAAGTTGTGAATTTTTAAAATAAAACATGTCTGTTAATGGTGACTGTTTAACTATTCTTATTTTTATCTTCTTTTCTAGGCAGTTGGGTTTTAAGTACTATTTTTTGAGTAGCTGTGTTCTCTTCCTCTATCAATGAGTTCTAGTAAAAACACAACAGTTTTGTTCTATAACCTTTGGATGTTTTGTTTTATAATTCAACATTGTCAATGGACTTTTTTTGTATGCAATAATGTTAGTCCTTCTAAATCCCTTTAGCCTGGTAAAAATGTACATTACCTTCCAGTAAAAGTAATAATTTAAGTATCCCAAGTGCCCCAAGTTGATCATTACATATTCTTTGCATGTAACAAATAACTTTCATGTACTTCATAAATAAATAAATTATTATATATGTCAATAAATGTGAAAAACAATAATTTCTGTTAGTTTAAATGTATTCTAAGGGTGCACAACAGACTGAGGAGAAGATGCCATTCATAGGGTAGTCTACAAAAGGATAACTGGTAAACCCCACATTGTTGCATTGCTACGCAGCCCTTCCTGTTCCCTGGCCAGATGGAAAGAAGAGGATAATTAGTGGAGCAGGTGCTCACCTAAATATTCTAGTAGCCTTTTTTTTCTAAAAAGAATTTGTGAACTTAATTGTCAGGACTGTGTAACAACAGCTGTGATCACCACTCCAAAAAAAGAGTTGCAAAATTGCTTCAAAGGGTGGACTGGTTGCTGGCATCGGTACACAGCATCCCAAGGAGGGGTACTTTGAAAGTGACTATAGTGATAGTCAGTAACTCAGGTGCTTTTCTGCCTCTCTTGAATGGTTCATTTTAGTGTAATTTGAAGAAAGAATGTTTCTCATCTGATTCAGAATTCGACCCTGTAGCAAATTCCTTTCCTGAATCTCTTAACTCTGGAAGGTGCTGTTGGCTCCTACAGCAATTCTCTTCCCTTGGGTCTCTGTTTCCCCTATGTACACTGGACTCCCTGAAGATGTCACCATGCATCAAATTTTTCCTAAAAGTCTGTTAATAATGGATGCATTAGTTGGAAGGGTAGCATAGCACCCTCCTGGGCCTCTCCCATGTAAGTATTTTCTTGTTGCAAGTTTCCTTTAGGTCCTTGTTTTTTGTCAACTTCCTGGACTCCTTGTCTCTCGTGTTGTTCCTTGTTTTGTCTTTGTTTTTTGTTTTTTTTTTTTTTTTGTTGTTGTTGTTGGTTTGTTTGTTTTGTCCTCTTGAATTTCTATATTCACTCTCTTTCTCAATCCCCACCGCCTGTGGAAACCATGGCCCCTTCACTTAGTGAGCCTTGCACATCAGATCTCTCTGTTTGTCCTGTTCTATCCTGGCTCTGCCAGAAACAGAGCTCTTTCAACCACAAATCTCTGCCAACAACCATCTATGTTTTCCAATATAAAATCACCATCTTAATCAGAGTTGAATTGTGTTGTACCTCTAAAAGGCAATTCGTCACACATCTCGGTCTTTCCATTATTGCTTATGAAGAGATGTGTTTTCTTGTATTTACACATATGTACTTTCTTATACTTAGTTTATACGTGACTTTCTTGCAAGAGTGTAAGGTACTCTGACTGGCCTATACCCTTTAAAAAGAAAACATTTTATACTCCTTTCAAAACTTCCAGGACATTTCACCGAAATAGCAGGCCACGGGCAAGTGACAATGAGTTAGGTAGATATTTACTCAAGTATTTTCTCAGCAAACATTTGAAATCTGCTACCATTCCAAAGGCATCACTGAAGTGAATACTGAGGTCATGGACATGTACAAGTACACACATACTGTTCTTTGTATAGGAGGAATCCCCACTCCACAACATCTCCACCTCAGTAAAGATTTACCTGAAGCTTCACCTCATGGGCAAGTCTTCTCCTAAGCTTACCCACATAAAGAACTATATTACCTTTGTTCATCTGTGCCCAATGCCTAGCACCAGTTCTGGCCACAGAATGGCCAATCACTATAGGTTTGTTCAATTAATTAAATGGTGTTTCTATTTTTAAGGACTTTCTTGCTGTAAGTAAAAGAATCACAGTCTTATCCAAAGGAAAAGCAATAGTGTTCAATTATTTATTTCTGGAGGGAAAATATAGCACAATCAATCTTTACACTAGGTCAAGGCAGACATTGAACATTTTGGTCAGTTCAAGTCATTGATTACATATTTTTAAGAAGACTTTTGTTTGTTCTATCATTAAAATGTGTTGTTTTTTTTTCATTAATCATTCACATAGTGTTACATATTCAGAAAATTGGGAATATTCATGCCTAAATACTTGAAAGAAAATATGGTTTATCAGTAAAATAAATGGTTACCTGAACACATGGTATGCTGATGAATAATAGTGTAGCTGGGGATAAGGCTCTTAGCATGCAAGGAAAAATTATGAAGAGCTTTATAATATAAATAGTATGAACCCATTTCTAGGAATTTTTTGAAAAACAGACAGTTACAGTCTCAAAACCAAGGGAGCACTCAACGTGATGCAAAATGTTACATCCAATAGCAAAATAAATATCTCAGCAACATCCTCAATTTTATTAATTGTGCCTTTTTATCTTTAGATTCAAATAAATATAGAAGGACCTTTGTAAAATGCATATGACAAAGGAGTATTTTTATAAATAAATGCTAAGAAGCCCAACCTTCAATTGTCAAGCTTTATCGTTTAATGCTTAGGAATGTATCATTTCATTGACATAGCATTTACATAGTTCAAGAAAGTATATATTTGAAATGATGGTTTCAGTAGTCTCAGTGACTTTTTTACAGCTGCACATTCCCATCTGCGTAGTTTGTTGGCAGGAGAAATAGCAGTTCCTAACCATCCGCATGTCAGAATTGTTTTAACAGAGGTATTCAGGACTCCCTCGAATGCCCACTCCAATCCTCGGCTCAGTTCTATGCACATGGCTCTGTGTTAATTTTATTCGAGAATAATTTCTCTTAGTGGACGTTAATATGTCTTAATGGACACTCATAGACTCAATATAGAGTTGAAAGATTTTTCCTTCTCCTTTAAAATATTTTCACCAGCAATTAGTAGCGGTGAATGGATAAGGAGAGGAAATTCATCACCTCAGTTGTGTTTGATCTTTGCGGATTTCATAAAAACTTAACGGCAGCTATTTTTAAATATGGGATTCATCTAGATATCTGAGAATTTATTGATAATCATAAATGGAGGTGTATGAGAACTGGTGATATTATAGCATATATTTTACATACACTTATTAATTTGGAAGGGCAATTTTAAATATTAAAAACTCTGGATGATAGGGTTTGGGAATGGAAAGGAATCTCGAGGTGAAGAGGACTCTGAGGACAGAAAAGTTAGGAGACTCTGTAGAGGTAGAACCTAAATTTCCATTCTTTTGTACATAGAGTGACTTGAACCACTATGAACACCCTTGATCCATTTTTTTTTTTGAAGGGAGAAGAAAATTTAGGCACAGACACTTAATTTTGCTCAGAAGTTATCTCCTCTCAGAAACTCTATCAAGCACTTGCAATTATATTTACACCATAAATATGTTATATATATTGCCCACGTTTATGTTTCTGAAAACCCTGTGATGGGTGAGCATCACCAGATACAGATAGAGTTGTCCCAAATTCCATGTCACCGGTGTCAAATGAATGAAGTTTTGGTAGAGTCATGAAAACCTGAGCCTTTACATCATTCATCAGTCCTACAAAATAAGAAAGCTGCTTTTATTTTGTGGAGAAAAGTTAGCAGGCAGTAAACAAAATGTGTCCTCAGGAATGTACAAATGAATTCTGACCCTAGGACTACTTATAACGGTTCTTCTTTTTTTGTATCAAACAAGTTTCACGGGTATTAATGCATTCTCATTGTTTCAGGGGAAAGATTGCATAGTGCAGCTCCAGATTTTAATAACGCAGTGTAAATATCGTGATGCCTACATATTAGCATATGAAACTCAGGAAGGAACTCTAAACAGCAGAAATGCGCAGTGACTGATTTCTACTTTGGAACACAGGGAAGAGGAAGTATTTCTCCAATATGTTTAGAACCTATCTCTTTCACAGAATTTATAAGCTATACAAACCTACTATTATATTCTTTCTATCATCAGCAGGCACCCCCCCCAATAGTTTCAAAACAAATACATAATAGAAAATCACCATGGTTTACATAAGGAACTCAAATTCTACTTCAAGCAGAAAGGAGAGGAAGATGTAGCTATTTTTCTATTCACACACATACATATATGTATGTAAGCAAATAAGTAATTTAAGCAAAGAATTATATTAGAATATTCAAGAATACATAAAGTGAATTAAAGGACAAGTTTGGTAAAGATCAATGAAGTATATGTAAGACATCTCTTTAGTATCCTAAATCTCCATCGGATTTGAATTCCAAAAAAATTATGTAGATAATTTATGTTCCTTACAGCATATAGGTAAATGAATGATATAACATGAAAATTTGCACAATATTGCAAAATAAGAACATTTTCTGTTTTAAACTATGATGTCTTGGATTTGAAACTCTGGAAAAATCTAAGTGCACACGGGAAAGTATGTATATGATGGATGAAAAGAAATGGAGATATGAAATAAAAATAATTAAGTTATAAATAAAGTTGTGTTCCCTTAGGTATTTTTAAACTCATGGGGGCCAAATTTATAACGGAAATGTTTTCACGTATGGAAAGTAAAATCAGCACAGAATTTGAGAAAAGTAAAGGTAAAATAATAACAAATGTTATGAAAGGCCTTTCCTATCGCTGTGAAGATACATGTTGCCAGGGGTGGCGCCTGTGGCTCAAAGGAGTAGGACACCAGCCCTATATACCAGAGGTGGTGGGTTCAAACCCAGCCCCGGCCAAAAACTGCAAAAAAAGAAAAAAAAAAAGATACATGTTGACAGTAAACCTGGAAGAATACTGGACCAACGAGAGGCTCCAGAATGGGGGGAAATGTTTTGCTTCTCTGCCATAACTCAGGAGACTGGAGAGGTGAGGATCAAATGCCCTTAATTTAGATGATACCTCTGTCTAGTTTATAAAGAGCTACTTGAGTGTGCAGTGAATAAAAAAAAAAAAAAGCCCAAACATTAAGGAGATTCTAACATTATTCAGAGACATAGAATGGGAGCAAGTGAGCCAGCTGGAGTAAGAGAGAGAAAGAGAAAAGGGGGATATCTTATATTCCAAAAAGAAAGTATCAGAAGTATTAGATAGCTGCATAAAGCTAACAATTACCACCCGAAATGCAAGAGTCAGCCTTGTGAGAGAAAGTCATTTTTAGAAGTTGTTAGAAGTCAGGAGTTTGGGAGCATATTATTTGAGACAAAATAATTTAGAGAATTAAAAGATCTGTCAGCAGGGTGGCACCTGTGGCTCAGTGAGTAGGGCACTGGCCCCATATACCAAGGGTAGCGGGTTCAAACCAAGCCCTGGCCAAACTGCAATAAAAAACAGCCCGGTATTGTGGCAGGTGCCTGTAGTCTTAGCTACTTGGGAGGCTGGGGCAAAAGAATTGCCTAAGCCAAAGAGCTGGAGGTTGCTATGAGCTGTGGTGGCGTGGCACTCTACTGAGGGCAACAAAATGAGACTCTGTCTCTATAAAAAGAAAAATAAATAAATAAATAAATCTATCATGAAAAAACAGAAGTGAAAGCATCCTAATTTTTACCACTGTACCTAGACTGGCCACCTGGAGGTAGAGCACATGGTCCTCACGCTGAATTTAGAGGATTGTTCCTATATTAATGAAGTATGAATCTTTTGTCATGCCTGGCCTCAACTGACCAGGCTTTTCTTAGACTACACTTTTTGTAGCCTACCATTGTGATGTCTAGGCGATATCAATGTATCAAGCATGAAGCTGCATCATTCATCAAAACTTAAAAATAGAGAATTGCTCAGAATCCATACTATTCATTGCAGTAGTGTGTGATGAAGCATAGCAATCAAGTTCATGCTGGGAAATACACATTTGTAAACAGAGTAGAGTCTCCTCCACCAGGAATTCATATTTATTAGTGAATAATTATAAAATCATCGAACACCCCTAGAAATACAATGTGAGTGAACACAGTAGGAGTAATAAAAATTTTGAAACAAATGAATAACAACTTCTGTCTACTGTTCTGCAAGAAATTGTTAGTATAAATTCAGAAAAGGACATATGATCTCTTTGCCACTGTATAATTGTGGCCTCGATTTAAGATGTATAGCATAAGCTAAATGTAGTATAAATCTCTGTCAAGAGTTACCCTTCCCTTGGGCCTCTCTCTGCTAGGAATGAAGGAGTGGTAATTCCATGGTGTGATGTACAGCAGGGCTTGATCAGACCACCCCAGAGTTTGATGGAGGTATAAAGTGCTTACTATGAAGCCATCTTCCTAATGTTCTTAAAGATGTTATCTCCCAAAAATATTAAATGAAAGAAAGAAGAGATGTATCGTTGGCTTCATTTTTGGCTTGTACTATACAAAGAAAGAGCCTCATGGACTTGGAAAATGGACACAGTGCCCTTGAAACTGTCCATCTCTCAGACCTGGAGCTGTTGCAAAATTTCTCGGTCTACCAGTGCTCCAGCAGGAAACAGGCAGCTTAAGGAGCATACTCATCAGATGCTTATGGAGGCCAGTTTGCAAAACTATGGGCCCAGTTGAGAGAATAAGGGATGCTGAAATCCCAAATCCCTGAGACCAACAGGTGTGGTCTGCTAGCACCATGCTTAGGCCTTGAGGATCAATGCGAGGAGGCAGTGCACTTAAAACTGGGGGAAGCTGACCTAAGGCATCTGAACACGAGCGTTCAGATCAGATTGTAGTCACTGCCAGACGCTGCTAAGCAAGGGTAGGGAGGGCAGGAAAAAATACACTGGCTGTCCTCCTTTCATGCTCCAGACTCTGGCCTGTGCTTGTTGGCCAAAGGCAAATTGTTATAATATTATCCCCCAGTGCCTTTCCATCCTCCTGCAATAACATCTAAAGATGTCTGTCAAGGTTCTACATGAAGGAGTTTGTGCCAGTCTTTCTAACCACAGATCTTATAATCTACCCGTCTTGTCCACTGCCCTAAATCTTCATTTGACTTTCTTGCTATTTCTGGAACAGGCCATACACTCTTCTGTCCAGGGGCCTCTGCTGTATCTGAAATAAAACTCTCCTCAAGCTAAACTTGATTGGCTTTCCTTCTTCCTGATGGCAGCTCGGAGAAGCCACCTCCAACCGCAGACCTAAATGCCCCTGCCCTACTTACACACTACCATGCTACCTGAGTTATTTTATTCTTGTCCTGAAATTGCCTAATTTATCTGTTTACTTATTTATTGACTTCCTTCCTTTATTTGAATATTAGCTCCCTGAAAGAAGAGACATTGCTTTTCACGTGAACTGGTATTTCTTCAGAGTCTATAACTTGACTTGATAGAAGGCAGAAACTCAATAAATGTTTGTTGAATGAATAAATGTTTATATAACTCAATGAAAATGCATCTAGACTAACTTATCTAACTTAGAAATGTCTATAAACACGCAAACCCAGATTATTTTAAAAATTAATTTACATACTATCTTTAAATTACAATTTTATTTAACTTATTTTATGTTCCAGATAACTGTGCTAGACTCTGAAGGGGTTATAAACATATATGATTTAGTTCTTTCACTTAACATGTTTAAATTCAATGGATAAATGAGCAATACATAACAATAGTAATATCAGACAGAATATACATGCAGTAATAGAAATTATGAATTTGAGAGAAGTTTTAATTGAGATACATATTGAAGATGGCTAATGTTTTAACAAGTGGAAATAGGGAAGAAAAGGCATCAGAATACAAGTGTGAGCTAAGATGACATATAAGAAATAAGGAAGCATATTTTTAAAAAGTATTAATAATACAGTTTTGCTGGACAATAACAATAGTATTACTGGGATGATTATCATATATTATAAGCTACATAATTTAATCTCAAAATAGTCCTATAAAATGCACATAAGTACCACCTCATAGGTGAAAAAGATAAAGAACATATAGGTTAATTCACCCACCCAAATCCATATAATTGCTGAACTGCAGAACTTATGCTGTAACAAATGATGTTTGAATCCAGAGGACTATTAAATAATAAACTGAAAAATACATTACAAAGTTACAGTAACAAAAAACAGTGTGGCATTGTCCTAACAGACACATACACAAATAAAACAGAACAGAGAACCCGTAAATAAATCTACACATCTATAGCCAATTGATTTTCAGCAAAATACCAAGAGCACATAGTGAAGAAAAGACAGTCTCTTCAATAAATGGGGCTGGGGAGATTGGATATCCAGATGTAAAAGAATGAGACTAGATTCATAGCTTTTACCATGGAGAAAAATCAATTTGAAATGAGTTAAAAACTTAAATTCAAACTCAAAACCATGAAACTACCACAAGAAAACAGAGGAAATACTTCATGAGGTTGGACGAGGGAAGAATTTTTGGATATGACTCCAAAAGCATAAGCAACAAAACCAAACCCAAAAGGGATTACATCAAACTAAAAAGCTGTTGCACAGCAAGGAAACCTCAATAGAGTGAAGAGACACTCTACAGAGTATCTGCAAACTATACACCTGACAGGAGGTCGATAGGTAGCGTATGCAAGGAACTCAAACAATTCAATAGCAAATGAACAAATAATCTGATTTTAAAAATACACAAAAGACCTAGGTAGACATTTCTCAAAATAAATAGCCAAGAGGTATATGAGAAATGTTCCACATCATTAATAATCAGGGAAATTCAAATCAAAACCCCAGTGAGAAATCACCTTACTGAAATTAGAATGGCTATTAAAATAAAGAAGAAAGATAAATAAGTGTTGGCAAGGATGTGAAGAAATGAAACCCCTTACCCATTTTAGTGGGAACATAAATTAATACACGTTAGTATAGCCATTGTTCAAGCAATATGAAGCTTCCTCAAAAAAATTAAAAGTAGAACTATTATATGATACAGCAAATCTGCACTACTGGGTATTTATCCGAAGGAGATCAGGATGTCAAAGAGATATCTGCCCTCTCCACACTTATTGCAACATTATTTACAATAGCCACGGTATAGGATAACATAAATGTCAGTGGATGCCTGGATAAATAAAATATGGCATAAATATGTAATGTAAGCATATTACACCATACAAAACAATGAAAGCTTGTCATGTATGACAACATGGATAAGCTTAGAAGATATGTTAAGCGAAATGAGACAGGCAGAATTTATACTGCATGACCTCACTCATGTGGAATCTAAACTTGATTCATAAAAGTTACAGTGGAGACTGGAAAGGGTAAAGGGGAGGGAGGTTTGGGGAAAGATTGGCTGATTGGTATATAGTTACTATTTTATAAGGAATAAGTTCTGGTGTCCTCTTGAAAAGTATGGTGACCATCATTTATAGTTTCTTTCTGTTTTTGATTTTAAGGCAATCTACTATTTCTATTATAATTTAATTTATTGACTTCAAGCATGAAAGTTGTATAGCTTAAAATAATGGCACTTTTATATGGGGTCTCTGCCTCTTGATAGCTCACCTGTGCTCAAGTTCACACATCTATTCATTATAGAAATACTAGGCAAATGGGGATTTGGCTATCTTCATAATTTAAAAAACAAATTATTGTGCTTTAGAAAGCAAGACCTCTTCATTTTCTCCCATTGCTACTATTATACTCGAATGTCACTTAGTCGCCCAAGTTGCCTTACTGCTTAAGTCTGTTAGGGTTCACAGTAAGGATCCTGGGTAAGGATCTATCTTGGGTCACTAAGTTGGCTGTAAAGCCTTCTGAGTCTTCTTCATATCAGAAAGTTGTACTGGCTGCAAGATTATACAGCAGCTATGCTGACAACTGCAGAAAGTATTTCATAAAGAAAAAAAAACTCATCATTTTTTGCAAGCTGACTGTCTTTTGCTCAACCTATATTGTAAGCTTGCATTGTTCTCACGCTCAAATGATGAATGTATGTTGATGCCTTTTTCTCCTTGAGAAAATACATTTCCATCTGAGTTCTGTTTGTCACAAATGTTTAGACACACAGCTGTCTATCTGCAGTGGTCCTGCATTCTTGTACATGGAAGAATGCATTCCAGTAAATGTTCTTTATAAGCCAATAGTACGGTCTGTTTCTTTGTTCCTGCCGTGAGTCCCTAGTCTTCTTAACTTTAAGGAATTGTTACTTCTACATATGACTAATGGAAAACAGCGGTCCAAACATGGCTTGTAAATCATAACCTAAGAAATGCTGTCATTTTAATGTCCTAAAATTTGAAATATTCCTTCACTAGTTGTCAATGCAGGAAGAGTACTCCTAAAGGAATAATACTGGGCTGGGAGTTGGTATGGAGCAGAGGCAGTTGGTCTACAACAAAGGGTGAGGGGAAATGAGAGTACATGAATGCTTTTGTGTCATAGTGCACCCTTTCAAAGAAGGAAAAAAGTCAACAAACCTAATACAAATTGTGTTGTCTCTCCCCTTTGCACCTTTTCCTATATCTCCACCTCCCTTCACCCCATGCCGCCCCCTCTCCAGCTTTGTGTCTCCCATGCTCAGGTCTTGGTATACACGCGCCTAACACCCATTTAAGTTGTAGGTCTAAACTTGGATATCGGTTATTCCAGGAAGCAATCTCAAACTTTCCTAAAACTAGATTGTGCTGTGTTCTCTCTCAGACCCTTAGCCTTTATTCATTACATTGTAATTGCTTGCGTAGTCTACTAGCTTGGATGTTTTGAAATGACAGAAGCACTGTTGCTTTTGCTTGCTGCTGTAATTTTATTAATCTAACATAATGTTTGACACATGGTACCCACTTGAGGGGGTGAGTAGCCAGAAATATGAGGCTGGAACTGAAAGCTGAGGTGTAACTGTGAAAGAACTTGCATGTGCCAGGCTACAACTGATTTTGTCCAAGGGAAGCTTTTAAGAGGGATAATCCAGGGAAGATTTTGTCCATGGACGGACAAGAAGGAAAGTAACATAGTGGGATATAACTTGTTCAAAATGGCTGCAATGTCATGTCCAAAAGGCACTTATCCATTTTATTACTATTTTCTCTATCATGTTTGCTAACTTACGTGTTGTTAAGTGTCTTTCATTCCTGTTAGTTGCAAGATTCCATGTACCGCCACTAAAGAAATACTCTCCTTTGCAAGATGTAACTAGTCATGAGGCTTGACATTAACATTAGATTTTTCAAAGCTCTTCCACCTGAAGATTTCATTTCATCAGTGACAGCTCTTGAGCATGCCCATTTGGAGGATGAAATAGTGAGCCCCAGAGAGCCCAGAGTCATGTCATAGACAAAAGTTAGTGGAAGCAAACTCTGTTAGGGCACATGCATTATCAGAGTGGACCCTATGAAATGAATATTTTTATGTGTAAAAAAAGTTGAATATAGGCAATTTCATACCCTTCAACTTATTACATCCTGAAGTAATTAAGTGACAAGACAAGATATACATAATGAATGTCAAAATATAGTAGCAAATATAATACATGCTATGGGCAAATAATAGTTGCATCGTCTCAGGTGAGCATGGAGAAGATTGAATCATCGATCTTTCCTCCATGACTGCATGACATCTTCTTCAGGTCACTTCTCCCACAGCAGTGCCAATCTTTCTTTAGTGTCCTGAGTCAGATGTATGTTTTCACTTGAAGATGCTGTATAACCTCAAAGAGCTTATATATTAAGTCATATATTGAAATCCACGTCTTCCTACTCATACCCTCATCATATCTACCATAACCATAAAGACTTTATATATTAAGTAATACATTGAAACCAACCAACATCTTCCTACTCATAACCTTCACCACGTCCTTCCTCCCAGGGTTCCCACATTAGAAACTAGACTTCTCTGGGTCACATGCTTTTCATTTCCTATGCAAAGTCCTAAACCAAGCCTCAATACCTTCAAAATAATTAGCATGCCAATTGCTTCTTTGAAAATGCCTACAGCTTTCATAATTTAAGCATGTATTACAGCAATCAGTAGTAAATACCTAGTTTTTTTAATTTTTTAATTTTTAAAAATTTTTTTGTTGGGTGGCACCTATGGCTCAAAGGAGTAGGGTGCCGGCCCCATATACCAGAAGTGGTGGGTTCAAACCAGGCCCTGACCAAAAACTGCAAAAAAAAAAAAAAAAAGTTATAACTTTTTTTATTAAATAATAACCGTATAAATTTTTCATTGTAGTAAAAATGTGCAGAAAAAAATGCACACAATAGTGTAGCTCAAGAAATTTTCACAAAATTAGCAGACCCATGTAAATAATTCCTAGAGAAGAAAACAAAATATTAGCAGTGCCTGAGATTCACGCTCATGCCTATTCCCTATGACTGTCCTACCTCAGGAAATGACTGTCCTTACCTAACACCATGGAAAACTTTTGCATTATTTGAACTTTACACAAAGTAGATACTAGATTATGTACTTTCTGTACAGATTTTTTTTTGTTTTGTTCAGTATGCCTGGAAAACTTATTTTCAATATTATGTATTACAGCAGTTAAAAAGTTTATTTTTATGAATTTAGAGCATAACACTGAATTAACATATTGGATTGTGTATAGTTCATGTCTCTTAGAAATCTTGCTGCTGTCAACATTCTCCTGCATGTGTTCTGGTGCACATACACAGCCTGACAACTAAGTTCACAAACTTGCCACCATGGACTTACATTGGCAGCACTGTACTAACAGTTCAGTAAGATATCAAAACTTTGTATATCAGTGTCTCACAGTTGCATTCAAGTCAAGGAGTGGCAGTGTCTTGCTGAATGGTGTTCATTATCCTTATTGGATGTTTTTGTGTGTGCCATGAGGAGAATGTCAAAGCTGAAACTAGAGCAATGAGCAAACAATCATAAATTTCTTATTAAACTTGGCAAGAGTAGAAGTGAAATGACTGAAATTGTCTAAGTTTATGGGGGTAATACCATGAAGAAAATGGCAGTGTACAAATGGATTCAATGTTTTTTGAGGGGACGGTGTCACTGATGAAGAATAAAGGGGTGGCCAGTAATAAGCAGAACTGATGAAAACATTGCAAAAATTCCTCAACTTGTGCATCAAAATCATCAGCTGACTGTAATAAGCTTATCAGACAAAGTAAACACCCATAACAGAACAGTTAGAAAAATCTTAACTGAAAATCTTGGTCAACGACTTATGGCTCTTGCATCACAATCATGCACCAGCTCACATGGCACTGTCTGTGAGGGGATTTTTAGCCAAAGAACAAATCACTGCATTGGAACAACTTCCCTACTCACCTGATCTGTCCCCTTATGTCTTTTTTCTTTACTTGAAGATAAAGGAAATATTGAAAGGAGGATATTTTTTGATGACATTCAAGACATCAAGGGTAAAATAAGGACAGCTTTGGTGGCCATACAGAGAAAGAGTTCCAAAATTTCTTTGAAGGATGGACTAGGCTCTTGCATAGCTTCCCAAGGATGGTACTTCGAAGGTGACCCTAGTGATATTCAGCAATATGTAGCACTTTTTACAGGTCAAGTTCATGAACTTAATTGTCAGATCTTGTATATGTGCATTTTCAAAAAGTTACCCTCCTTATCGTTTTTTAGCTTACAGATTATTGGTAATAAGTATCC
>CAUYQV010061203.1:0-14367 GCA_963574575.1 Galagoides demidoff
CCCATAATTCTGTCAGTGAATGTTCTGCTTTCTCTCTCTTCTTTTCTGCCTCTTTAACTATCTGAGTTATCTCAAGAGCTTTGTCTTCTACCTCTGAGATTCTTTCTTCTGCATGGTCTAATCTGTTGTTGATACTTTCTACTGCATCTTTAAGTTCCCTAATTGACTGCTTCAGTTCCTTCAGCTCAGCTATATCCTTTCTATATTCTTCATATCGTTCATCTCTTATTGGAATGTTTCTGGATTTCCTTTTGGTTATTTTCCACTTTATCAGCAGTTTCCTTCATTGTTCCCATCATTTCCTTCATTGTTTTCATCATTTATATTCTAAATCCCCTTTCTGTCATTTCTAACTTTTTTTTATAGGTCGAATTCTGTGCAGTAGCTATGTCATGGTCCTTTGGGGGTGGGGAGGTTGCTCTGGATTGGTTTTACACGTTGCCAGGATTTTTCTGCTGATTCTTCCTCATTCCTAAACTTTTATATTTTCTTGCCCTAATTTTCCTTTCACTTCCTCTTGCTCTATAAGTTACCATGTCTCTGGACTAGGGTTTCAATGAGTCCTTTTGGTACAGGACCAGACAGACGGATGAGAAGATTAAAGAGCAAGAAGGAAAAAAAGATTTAGGAAAAAAAAAAAGAGAGAGAGAAAGGAGAGGGGGTGAGTAGAAGGGAATGTTGAAAAAAATAGCAGAGGCTTGGCCCCTGTGGCTCAATTGGCTAAGGCGCCAGCTATATACACCTAAGGTGGCGGGTTTGAATCCCCAGCCCGGGCCCACCAAACAACAATGATGGCTGCAACCAAAAAATGGCCAGGCATTGTGGTGGGCACCTGTGGTCCCAGCTACTTGGGAGGCGGAGGCGAGAGACTCACTTGAGCCCAGGAGTTGGAGGTTGCTATGAGCTATGATGCCATGGCACTCTACCCGGGGGGATAGTTTGAGGCTCCATCTCAAAAAAAAAAGAAAAATAAAAAAATAGCAGAGGCACAGAAAGGGGGAGACAGGAGCAATATAGGTGTACAGTAGGGTACTTTGACCCAACCTCAAAAGCCCCCACCTCTGGGGGTGCTGAGTTGGATGGTTCCCTTGAGATCAGCAGCTCTTTGCCAACCTATTCAGACACGGTACCCCACCTCCACCAAGAAGAGAGGAAAGACAAAAATGCTATAAATCAAACCAAAACAAGCAAACAGAAAAGTTTACGGGATAAAATTGGGGAAAAAACCAAATAATAGGGGTAGAAACAGTAAAAATGAGGTTCTAATTGTTAAAGTAGGCAATAATGGAAAATTATATTTAAAGTGGAAAAATGAAGAACGAAGAGAAAAAAGGAGAAATCTAGAGGGAAAATGTTGAAATTAAAAACCAAACTAAAACCAAAACAAAGCAGTATATATATCTTGCTAAATATTGTCTGGGTAACGTGATCTTCTGGGATATGAGATGTTAATTACAATGCTGATACAGCTGGACGAGATGGAGACTGGAGGCCTCTGCTGATTTCTCAAACCCCACAGGGTGAAAAGCCTAAACCTCTCCTCAGCATGCTTAAAGACTTTTTAAACTGTTTACCTTGGCTAAGCAGAAGCCCAGGAAAGCACTTGTCACTGGGCTCATTCCTGAAGTGGCTGCCCACTTACCCAGTGTGCCAAAACCTGTCTCACTCTCTGCCCCTGAGGGTCAAGGCTATAAGGCATCTCAGTGCCTGTCTTTAGACTGCTCAGTCACTAGATACTTGCCCAAGGTCTCCTGCTTGATCCTTGCTCTGAGACCCTGAAGGTGGAGCTTGCTGGGGCAGCTCTCCCACAATGGCTCTGCATGACCCACAGCTGAACACTATAGCTCCGTCTGGCTCAGTGGCTCAGTCAGGGATCCTAGACAACACTTAAAGTCCTCAGCACTCTCACCCAAGTTCTCCCAAGGTAGTTCGACTGAGTACCAAAAAAACCAAAACAGCTCACAGGGACTGCCTTTCCTATTTGCAGTCTCACTGCTGCTATACTTACAGCTGCAGGTAGGATTAGATCAATAGAACACACGCAACCACTTGCCCATTCTCCACTGCTTTTGTCCTCCTCATGGGGTCCAGAAGTCTCTTGCTGACTGCCTCTGTCCCCAAAGGGTTGTTTCTGGGCAGATCCCACCAGCCAGAGATGCTTGGAGTCTTCTCTCCCCAGTCTCACCGTGCCCAGTTGCAAGCTCATACTTGGCCTCTATCTTGCTCCTCCTTATCCTTATGCTGAAGCCTTGACCCTTAGCACCTTGGAGAGTCACAAAAAGGCTCTTTTTAACCAATGGACTCCTCTATATTTCTGCTGTGGTCTGGTGTAAACTGCATTAGCATGAGCTATTTCTGATGAGCTCACATATACTATTTGATTTCTCATCCCAGGCCTTTATGGTAATAGAAATGATAAGTACTCACAATTATAATTATTAAGAGATTATTTAAAAGACAATTTATAAGTAAGTTCTATTTTTATGTTGGTATTGTTTTTCAGTATTCTAGGACTGCTAGGCAATAGCTTTCATTCTTAGTATAAAAGTTTGATATGCAGTTGTTCAGCCTTTTAAAGTTCTTTTTCAAATGCCATGTCATTAATTTTTCTATCTATAAAGTTTATGTTTAGAGCAAAATTGCGTATAAAATACAGAGAATTTTTTATTGCGAAATTCATCATTTAAAAATCAAAGAGAGTTATTAGTTTCCAACAATTGTGTTTCTGCCAATTTCTTGTTGTGTTAAAAAAAAAATGCTATTCCTCAGTAATATACAATTTTGCGACACAGTTTAATTGTGAAGTACTATCAAGTTTTAAATCACTTTCTCCTGTTTAATGTGTTTTGCCTTCTAGTCTGAAATTAACATTTTTTTTTTCAATTTTTGTGTGCCTGACACATATTTTTAGTCTTGCTCTTTTAGTTTTTATCTTTGTATAACATATTTTATTTTCTAGTTGGCTTATATATTTAATGTATTTAGTTGAATTTTTATCCTAATATGTTAAGAGTTATAATCTTTAATTAGGGGTAGCTGAATCCCTTTATGTTCATCATAACCAGTATATTTGATGAGACTGATGAATTATCTGTTTTTGCTTTTGCTTCCTTGATGGTTATTTCCTTTTTTATTATGTGGACTGTGGCTTATTTCATTCTCTACAGTGTTTTTTAAATTATTATTATTTTTTAATAAGTCATAACTTTGTACATTGATGCATTTATGGGGTTCAGTGTACTGCTTTGATATATAGTGTGAAATGCTTACATTGAACTAAGTAAGACATCTATCACTCATCTCTATAGTGTTCTAGAAAGCTTATATTGTTTTTAAAATTCTGCATGTACTCTTTAGAGGTTTTAAAAATGTAACACCATCTCATATGTTTTTAATTTTATTGAAGTCAATAATGACTTTTCTGTCATGCACGAAAGAATTAAAATCCACATATACATTCTGCTGGGATTTTCTTTTGTTTTTACACTTAGATAATTATTTTTGCATTTTGTTGGGAATTTTCCTGTCTTCAGGGTTTTGATTTTAATATGAAGTTGTTTGGGACCTTTAGCTTTGAATACACTATAAACTGAAATCTCATTTTCTTATGGAGACATAGAATGCCACCATGAACTGGAAAATCCCCTCATCCATGATGCTATTGATGATAGGGCATCTGGATATTGGAGGTGGATTTCTATCGTTTTTCAGAAGAGGAGTTTCATTTTTTGTATTATCCTATTTCCTTTTTATTACTAAGATGATTTTGTATTTTGGCTATGTCTTTTTTCTTGCTTTTGTAATATCTGGTATGCTGTTGCTTTACTTGAGTGTGTTGATTTTTTTACCCTAATCTGAGAATCATATTTTTTTGATAAGGATTCTAAATCCTTTTCATCATAAATAACATATTTGATCTTATGTAATTGAATTTTTGACTTTTTTATAAAAGGTATTTTATTAAATAAAAGTACAAACAATTTGAATTTCTTAGATGGTCTTCTTAACTGTGCTAGGGGTGTATATATATGTGTGTGCATATATATATATTCATACATACATATATTTTTAAATTTTTCAGCGCTCAAGGCAGCCTTCTCCTGTAGTTCCTGCTCTTCAGAACAAAATCTCAAGCAAACCCCAAAGACCTCCTTCGGTTGACAGCATCATAAGTTCCTTTATTCATGTATATACTTTTTGTTTTGATTTCTTTTCTTTTTTTTTTTTTTTTGTTGTTGTTGAGACAGGGTCTCATTATGTTGTCCTTGGTAGAGTGCTATGGCATCACAGCTCACAGCAACCTCCAACTCTTGGGCTTAAGAGATTCTCTTGCCTCCCAAGTACTGGGACTACAGGCACCTGCCACAATGCTTGGCTAATTTTTGTTGCAGTCGTCATTGTTGTTTTAGCAGGCCCAGGCTGGGCTTGAACCTGAACCCACCAGCCTTGGTGTATGTGGCTGGATCCCTACTCATTGAGCTATAGGCTCCGAACCATTTGTTCTGATTTCTTAATACTAGCTCAGTTATTTTAGATTTGGGGACTGAGATTTTCTTATTCATAATATTTGGATAGACTAAATTTTTTCAGATCTAGGCCAGACTTGGTGATCCTAGCAGTCTGGAAGGCCAAGGCAGGTGGGCTTAGGTATTCGAGACCAGCCTGAGCAAGAAAATTTCTACTAAAATTAGAAAAAACTACCAGGCATGATGGTGCATACCTGTAGTCCCAGCTACTTTGAAGGCTGAGACAAGAGGATTGATTAAAAAGCTAGGAGTTTCAGGTTGCTGTGATCTACTATGATGCCGTGGCACTCTACTCAGGGCAAGAGAGTAAGACTCAGTCTCCAAAAATAAATAAATACATTTTTTCAGATCTGAAATACAGGTAATATATACATTAATTTGTCTTATACTTCAGTTGTAACCAATAATACTTGGTACCCCAAAGTTTGATTCTCTTGACAAACCATAATTGAGCAAATAAGTCTTGTCTAAGGCCCTCCCCTAAGATGGTCCTTTTTTTGGAAAATATATCTTCTAAGGCTGGATGTGGTGGCTCATGCCTATAATTGTAGCCCTGGGACTGAGGTAGGAGGATCATTTGTAGGTGAGAATAGAAGACCACCCTGGGCAACCAGGTGAGATACTGTCTCTTAAAAAAACTTAACTGGGTGTGGTTTTGCACACCTATAGTCCCAGCTATTCAGGAGGCTGAGGCAGGAGGATCACTTGTGTCCAGGCTGCAGTGAGGTATAATGGCGCCATTGTGCTCCAGTCTGGGCAACAGAGCAAGACTCCATTTCTAGGAAGAAAAAAAAAGCAAGGGAGAGGTTTCTGTCATAGGCTGAGAAGAAGGTGCTTGGAGAGAGGAAGAAGTTAGAGAAAGAGAATAATTGCAGGGGACGGGAGTCACTTATCGCACATAGCACAGATGAAGGCTTCTCTTTGGAGGGGGAAGAGCTTTCCCAGTGTGCTGAAAGGGAGGAATAGATACAAATGTGGTTCAGATGTGAGTGTGGACACAACGTGTGTAAGTTCTGTAGGTTGGAGAGTGTGGAGTTTGATCTGTTGTACCTGTAGGCATCTCAGTGAATCACCCCCTTCAAGCTTCTGAGTAAGGAAGGCGTATCCTGAGCATGTCTTTGTCATTACTGTTCAACAGGAAAGTTCCATGTCCAGGGCACAGTCTCCTCCAGTCCCTGCCAGGAAAAACCAGCTCCGTGCAGAAGGTAGAGCTGACTATTTAACATTTGATGTAGATCATGTGTTTTTTAACTTTTTATTTTGAAATAATTATAGTGTCACAGAAAGTTGTGAGTTATAGAGAGGTGCTACATCCCCTGACCCCATCTACCCTCTGGTAGCACTGTAAGCAGCACAGTATTGCAGCCATGAAGCTGAGGCTGCTGTGTCATTGGAAGGCTCTACAGACTGTCATCAGAATTCACCAGCTTTCACATGCATTTATGAGTGTCTATTGGGGGGGGGGCTTCTGTGCTTTTTTATCAGGTATAATTAGTGTAACCACCCCCATAGTCCAGGCATGGACCAGTCTCATCACTACAGAGGAACTGCCTTGTACTGCCTGGTGTAGTCATACTCCCTACCCAAAGAATAGCTTTTAACTTTTAAAATTCCTGTATTATCAGAAATGTTTTTGTGGGTCTTAATGTTCATAAATATGATCTGTATAAATAAAACACTGAAATTATCTTTCATAAAAACATCTCTCTGAGAGTTTTAGCTTTAAGATAAATCAAATTTGCTTTTATGTTTAATCTTTTGTTCTTACACCTGTCTCTTTACTTGCTTATCAATGGGAATTGGCAGAGGAGAAAAAAAATGTGATTATGGAATTATCAGAAATGAGGAAACAACTTCGCAGTGAAGAGAGGCGTCTACAAGGGCAGTTGCTACACTTCGGCAATGATGATGAAATTCACATAAGGCAAGTTTAGAATTGTAGTTTCTAGTTTTTCTTGAGTTCTTTTGTGTCACCTATCCAGTAATTCTATATTTTTGGAACAGATAAATTCTTACAATATTACTTCCTTACAATATTACTTTCCCATTTTCAGTCTTCTTTGAAATCAGGTATAGAAATTTAGTACTCAAGGGAAATAATGACACAGGAATGGCAAATGTCAGGGAAGGAATAATTACTGACAGTTGCATCTTAGAACTGTTTTTACATTTGCCTTCAATAATTAATGCTATTATGAAATGCTTTTTTTCCAGCAAAATCACTTAGAGGCCACCAAACATTTCTGTTCCTTTTTGCCAGAAGGACTCATAAACATTCTAAGCATTGTTTTTTTTTATTTTTTATTAAATCATAGCTGTGTACATTAATGTTAATCGTGGGGTACAATGTGCTGGTTTTATATAAAATTTGAAATATTTTCATCAAACTGGTTAACATAGCCTTCATGGCATTTTCTTAGTTATTATGTTTAGACATTTATATTCTATACCTAGTAAATTTCACATGTACCCTTGTAAGATGCACCATAGGTGTGGTCCCATCAATTACCACTTCAATTTGTACTCTTTTACTAGGTTATAAAATTGATATAGTGGGTAGCTACTTTCTTGCTTTTTTTAATTTTTCTATTTTGAGATAATTTTAGATTATTAAAAAGTTAGAAATATAGCACAGCACAGTTTCTATACACCCTTCACCCAGTTTTCCATTGTTAATATATTACCAGGATACATTTGTCACAACTAAGAGGCTGATACTAGAATAGTACTATTCACTAAATCCCATAGACTTTTTGGATTTGTTCAGTGTTCCCATTAACATCGTCTTTCTGCTGCAGGGTCTAGGAGAATGTACCGTAGTGTGTTTAGTTGTCGTGTCTCCCAGTCTCCTCTGGTCTGCACGGTTTCTCAGTAACTGCAGATGTAGAAGCGTATTGGCCAAGTATCCTGTAGAATACCCCCCCAGTCTGGATGGTCCTGTGTTTTCTGATGACTAGACTGAGGTTTCTGGAATGAATAGCACCAGGTACTATTCTTACATCACATCATAACATGTCACATGGCATCCCTGGAGATGCTGACCTTAGCCGTGGTTAAGATAGTGTTTGCCATGTTTCTCCACTGGAGAGTTAACTGGTTTTTGTTCATAAGTCACTGAACGTAGCACACTCACAAGAGGTGGGGTGGGATTAAGTTCCATAACCTAGAGCAGAAAACCTCTATTTATGTAGGTATGTATTTATTTATTTATCTTCTTGTTGCAGTTTGGCTGGGGCTGAGTTTGAACCCACTACCCTGGGTATATGGAGCCAGCGCCCTACTCCCTGAGCCACAGGCACCACCCCTATGTTTATTTTTTAGAATTCTTCTGTAAGAAAGACTTGTTTTTTCTTTCATTTATTTATTTATTAAGTCATTTATTTATATCACTGTTGTCTCATGCATATTTATTTTATACTTTGGATTATAATCTACTACATTATTTATTTTGTTGGCCATTGGGAGCTATTTCAGGTTGGCAACTGTGTTCTGTTGACATACCCCCATCCTTTCATTTTTTTGAACACTTTCTCAGTTACTAGTACAACATGCCTCAGGATCATCTTTTATTTTTCCTGCCTCAGGCCTAGAATCAACCATTTCTCCAAGGAGTACTGGTTCCTTTTGGAGAATGGTGTTTAGATACTAAGCTCTGGACACTGGGTGTGCTTATTATTGGATGTCCTTGCTTCTAGGCCCTGTTAGTGAACAGAGTTGGATAGTATAATGCCTTGTATACTAAGTTATAAATATAACATATCTGTAATTATTCCTGTGTCTGTCCCTTCGTATGTATTTTAAGTTTATATCGGTGTCTCTGATACTAATCCAGGATATGGGAGGATTTTAATATAGCATGTTAACCTGACTAATTATATTTTGGTTAGAGTTTTGTTTGTATTCTTTAGGCATATTCTGACTAGTGAAATGAAGTGAGGAAATTTCAAGATATAGATGGGCTAGACAATGAAATATTAATCCAAAATTCTGTTCTCTTTTGGCATACTGATATGATTTAAGAAAGCAATCAAGCAACCTCTCAAATTTTCTCACTTGAAAATTGTATATAGTAATTTCTACCACATGAGATTCTAATGAAGAATAAAGAGATGTATTTGAGTGTATGATTCTGAGTTCTAACCTAAATTAGATAACATGTTAAGAGTTGCCATCATTTAGCAAGAATTGGTTAAATACATTTATTAATACCTTAGTACTCAAATATGTGTCATGATTAGAGACCTCTCAGGGGGTTGGTTCTTTATTTCAGTTTTATAAATATTTTCATAAAAAGAATCTCTGATTATTAATTCATCACATTATCAAACAAACAGGATGCAGCTCACATGTAAAGATTTAATAACCTAATTTCTAACTTATTGCCCATTCAGCTGTTAGCATTATTGGAATCTAGACAGGTGCCCAATGTAATAGTCTCCTCTTCTGCATTTTAATGAAATTTCCATGGAGATCTATCACAGTAGGTGAGTATTAGAAGTCTATGTCAGTCTTGACAGGATGGTTTTATGGCCCCAGTGAATCCTCTGTACTCCCCTAACCCCAGACCAAAGAAGAAACTCCGTGGGATCCTAGTTCTTTCTGTCTAACTGCTTAGGGGAGATTTGATGGTAGAGCAATGAAGGAAGGAGTCTCACCAAACTTTACATGACCATAGCTTAGAACTGTGTTATTGAAGTAGAGGAGACCCACCTAGTGCTGAGGGAAGCAGCAGTAGATGCCTGGTTTGATTTTATTTTCAGGACCAGGAATAACATTCCCCATCCCTGTTCCCTCTTATTGTCACCCTCCCATCCCCTAGCAGAAAGCTCCTTTATTAAGCCACCTGCCTATTTTGTTAGTTTCATAGGTACCACAGGAATAGTACCATAGGTACCACAGTCAACTAACTGGGTACCAAGTTCACTGAAAATCCATTGTAAAGTTATTGTTGGGTATTCTGGATAATGCCCAGTATATTTAACAGCATATTAATACCATATTTCTCTGTGTAATTTCTATTTCAAGCAAAGGGGAAAGTAATATTTGTTGATTACCTATTAGTACATACATGCTAGGTACTTTGCTGGGCACTTTATAATACAGAATTTATCTTAATTCTCTTTCTCACAAGACTATTAGGGATTGGGCCAGGTGTGGTGGATCACACCTATAATCCCAGCACTTTGGGAGGTGAAAGCAGGAGGATCCTTTGAGTTCAGGAGTTTGAGACCAATCTGGGTTTGAGACCCATTTCTATTAAAAAAAAAAAAAAAAGAAAGAAAGAAAAGAGAGACTATGAGGGATAGTTATTATCTGTATTTTACAAATGATGAAATCAAGGTAATTAAGGTCATGCTGCTAATAATAGAGCTAGTCTTTAAAGCTTAGTTTCTGTGACCCCTAAAGACTATGATCTTTATACTTATATGAACATTTTAAGATAAAGCTGAATTATTCTACTCATAATTTGTAATAAGTTACTCTGCATCTGAGTTTTTAAAAAATTATAATGACCTTATAAATACATTTTAAGATAAGGGATTAAATAACAGACCTATTAAAATAATTTTTACAGTATATTGTGAAAGAGACCAGATTTCTTTTACAGTGAATTAAATGTGAACTTGGACTTTTTTGTTATAAAGCACAATTATGATTTGTCATTTATCTATAGGAAAAGAGAAAAGAATCCCATGGATATATTTGACATGGCTAGATATCGGTTGCAAGCACCTGTCAGAAGACAGTCACCTAAGGGGTTAGATGCTTCCACTTTTCAGAACATTCATGATTTTAATGAACTGAAAGATAGAGGTGAGTAGATTGCTATTCTTTTAATGATATGACAAGAGGGTTCTATCCACATTTAAGTATCTTTAAAGACATCTGTAACCTCCCTCTAAAGTGAAATTTTATTTATGTTATTTTAATTTATGATGAATAAAACTTCTGTATACTCTAGTTCTTCACTTTGCCAGTCTGGTTGATGAAGCTTTGATTTGAGTAAATATTTTCTTTTAGAAAGCCTACAGTTATTAAATCCTTGGGTGGGAGGGTAAGATGGTGCAGACTAGGGTGAAGAATATGAACTTGGCTTGCAATGGAGGATGGACAGAGGAAGGTGAGCTGATGGTAAAGACTAAGGAGAAGTAAGAGTGAACAGACGAAAAGCAGAGGAATGTGGGATGCTGAAAGCTGAGAAAGTGAGTGTATCAAGGAGAAGGGATTACGTAAGACGAATGCTGGAAAATGTTGGTCCGAGGTCGCTGGTGGTGATCTTTAAAAAGATCAGTGGAATAGGAGGGAACAAGATGGCAGCCGAGGAGCAGCTTCTTTGCAACTGGGTACAAAGAGGAGATTGGGGAGGGAAGACTCCAGGCATCTCTGGTTTGTGGGTTCTGCCCAGAAACATCCCTTTGGGGATATAGGGAGACAGCAAGAGACTTCTGGACTCCAGCAGGACAAAAGCAGTGAAGAGGTGGCAAGTGGTTGCATTTGGTCTGAGGCTGCCGCAGCTATAACTACAACAGCAGCAAGATTGAAGATAGGCTTTCCCTGTTGTTTTGTATTTTTGGACTTAGGTACTCGGTTGAATTACCTTGGGAGAACTTGGGCAAGAGTACGGGTGACTTTAAGTGTTGTCCAGGGTCCAGAACTGAGCCGCTGGGCCAGAATGGAGCTAACATTGTTCAGATGTGGGCTGTGTGTGCAGCCATTGTGGGAGAACTGCCTTGCAGGCTCTGCACTCATGGCTATAGAGTGAGGCTTGGGCTGGGAGACTTTGGGTGAGTGATCTAGGGACTGTGAACAGCGCCAAAGGCTGGGACTGAGACTCCGGGGAAGAGCGGAGCTTTCAGTGTTGACAGTGGAGGGCTGCCTTGCAGCCTTGGCCCTTAGGGGCATAGAGTGAGGCTGGTGTTAGCACGCTGGATAAGCTGGCAGGCACTTCAGGAGAGATCCCAGTGACAAGTGCTTTCCTGGGAAACCTTCTGCTTAGCCAAGGTTAATGGTTTAAAGTGTCTTTTAAGTGGACTGAGAAAAGATTCAGGCTCTCAACCCTGCAGGGTTTGATGGCAAAGAAGTCAGTGGAGGACTCCAGTCTCCATCTCATACAGCTATCAGCATTGTGATTAGCATATCATACCCTAGAAGATCACTCGTTGCCCAGACAATATTCAGCAAGATATATATGCTGCTTTGTTTTTGGTATTGGGATTTTATTTAATTTCAACATTTTCCCCCTAGATTTTTTTTCCTTCCGTCTTCATTTTTCTAGTTTAATTATAATTTTCCATTGTTGCCTTCTTTAATACTAAGAACTTCATTTCTGCTAGTGTTTCTGCCCTTGTTATTTGATTTTTCCCCCAATTTTATCCTGTAAGGTTTTCTATTGATTTTGGTTTGATTTATAGTATTTTTGTCTTTCCTCTCTATTTGGTATGTGGGGTACCATGTCTTCTCAGGCTCAAGAAGAGCTGCTGACTTCAAGGGAACCACCCAAACCAGCACCTTCAGAGGTGGGGGGGGTTTTAAAGTGTGGGTCAAAGTACCCTACTGTACACTTTTATTTTTGGATGCAGTTGTCATTGTTGTTTAGCTGGCCCAGGCCGAGTTTGAACCTATAACCCTCGGTGTATGAGGCTGGTGTGCTAACCACTTGGGCTATGGGCACCCAGCCTGTACACTTTTGTGAACCTGTCTCCCTCTTTCTCTGCCTCTCTTCTTTTTGTCAATATTCCCTTTTACCCCTACTCCTTTCTCTTTTTTTCTTTTTCTTTAGTTCTTTTTTCCCTTCTTGCTCTTCAATCTTCTCGTCCTTTTAGTCTTGTACCAAAGGACTCATTGAAACCTTAGGCCAGAGGCACAGTAACTTAAAGAGCAAGAGGAAGTGAAAAGAAAATTGAGGCAAGGAAACATACAAGAAAACACTCATGAGGAAGAATCAGCAGAAAAATCCTGGCAACATAAAAAACCAGTCCAGAGCAACACCCCCTGCCCCACCAAAGGACCATGCTGAAGCTACTGCAGAGGATTCCACCTATAAAAAAAAGTTAGAAATGACAGAAGGGGAATTTAGAATACAGATGATGAAAACAATGAAGGAAATGATGGAAATAATGAAGGAAACTGCTGATAAAGTGGAAAATAACCAAAAGGAAATCCAAAAACAGAATCAAATAAGAGATGAACAATATGAAGAATATAGAAAGGATATAACAGAGCTGAAGGAACTGAAGCAGTCAATTAGGGAACTTAAAGATGCAATAGAAAGTAACAACCACAGATTAGACCATGCAGAAGAAAGAATCTCAGAGGTAGAGGACAAAGCTCTTGAGATAACTCAGATAGTTAAAGAGGCAGAAAAGAAGACAGAAGAGCAAAACATTCACTGACAGAATTATGGGACTTTATGGAGCGTTCAAACATATGAGTTATAGGTATCCCAGAAGGGGAAAAAGAATGCCCCAGGGAAAATGGAAGCCATACTAGAGAATATTATAAATAAAAATTTCCCAAATATCACCAAATATTAATATGGGGAGAGGGAGAGGAGGGAAAGGGGGAGGGTGATTGGTGGGATCACACCTATGGTTCATCCTATAAGGGTACATGTGAATCTCTATAAATGTAGAATATAAATGTCTTAACACAATAACTAAGAAAAAGACAAGACGTTTTAATTCTAAATATTTATGCACCCAACTTAAAAGCTCCCAGATTCTTCAAACAGATCTTACTCAGTCTGAGCAATAGGATATCCTATAACACCATAATAACAGGGGACTTTAACACTCCTCTTACAGAGCTGGACAGATCCTCTGAACAGAAATTAAATACAGATATAAGGGACTTAAATGAGACCCTAGGACAACTGTGCTTGATAGATGCATATAGAATACTCCACCCCACAGATAAAGAATATATATTCTTCTGATTGGCCCATGGAACATTCTCCAAAATTGATCATATCCTAGGACACAACATAAACCTCAAAAGAATTGAAATTTTAGGAACTCCAACAAAAACATTCAACACCACACAAAGGCATGGAAATTAAACAACTTTATGCTGAATGATAGTTGGGTGCAGGAAGAAATAAAAAAGGAAATCATTAACTTCCTTGGGCATAACAACAATGAAGACATAAGCTACCAAAACCTGTGGGATACTGCAAAAGCAGTCCTGAAAGGACAATTTATCGCTTTAGATGCCTACATCCAAAGCACAGAAAGAGAGCATGTCAATAAACTCAGAAGCCATTTTATGGAATTGGAAAAAGAAGAACAATCTAAGCCTAAACCTAGCAGAAGAAAAGAAATATCCAAAATTAAATCAGAGATTAATGAAATTGAAAACAAAAGAATCATTCAGAAAATTAATAAAACAAGGAGTTGGTTTTTTGAAAAAATAAATAAAATTGATAAACCTTTGACCAGACTAACTAGAAATAAAAAAGCAAAATCTGTAGTAACCTCAATGAGAAATGATAAAGGGGAAATAACAACAGATGCTACAGAGATACAAGATTATCTCTGAATACTACAAGAAACTCTATACCTAGAAATTTGACAATATGAAGGAAATGGATCAATATTTGGAATCATACTCTCTCCCTAGACTTAGCCAAGAAGAAATGGATCTCCTGAACAGACGAATTTCAAGCACTGAGATCAAAGAAACAATAAAAAATCTTCCCAACAAAACAGTGCCCTGGTCTGGATGGCTTCACACCAGAATTCAATCAAACCTTCAAAGAAGAGCTTATTCCCATACTATAGAAATTATTCCAAAAAATTGAAGACGATGGAATCTTCTCCAACACATTCTACGATGAAAACAT
>CAUYQV010061204.1:0-20554 GCA_963574575.1 Galagoides demidoff
GAAAAGATCTGGGGTGGTGCCTCTGGCTCAAAGGAGTAGGGTGCTGGCCCCATATGCCAGAGGTGGCGGGTTCAAAACCAGCCCCGGCCAAAAACCGCAGGAAAAAAAAAGAAAAGGAAAGATCTGAAAGAAAATTTAAAAGTACATCAAACTGAATTAAAATGAAAATAAAACCTATAAAATACTGTAAGATCCAATAATGTATTACTAAGAGGAAAATAAATGGTACTGAATGTTTATATTTGAAAAGAAAAGTTTGAAATCATTAATGCTCTCACATAAGAATACTCCCCCAACACAGCAAAATAAAACCAAAGCATGAAGAAGGCAACAGATAATATACCATGAATGACAAGAATTTATTTCAGAAATGCAAAACTGGCTCAATATTCCAAAATCATTGTAATCTACCACATTAACAATCTAAAGAAACACAGTAGTCTCATCAATTAATGCAGAAAACACAGTAGTCACATCAATTAATGCAGAAAAGGCATTTGGCAAAATTCAACATGCATTCATGTTAAAAAATTTCAGAAAACTAAGATCAGAAAAAATCACCACCTTAACTTAACAAAGAACATCTATAAAAACCTTACAGCTAACACCATGCCTAATTGGTGAAAGAATTATGATGCAATTCTACATTTTGATCAAGCTCAGAAGTGGCATTAAAAGCAACATCCACAAAATAAAGGTTAATTGAACTTGATAATAATTTATAATTTTTCCCACATGAAGGTCCATGTTAAGAGAATGAAAAGAAGCTACAGGCTTGGAAAAACTATTTGCAAAACCACATATCTGACAAAGTGTTGTATCTAGAATACATAAATAATTCTCAAAAGTCAACAGCAAATATGAAGACAATCCAATTAGAAAATGGGAAAAAGACATTAAGAGACATTTTTATCACATGGACAGATGTTTAGCAAATAAGCTATGAAAAGATGTTCAATGTCATTAGCCATTAATAAAATGAAATTAACCATGAGAATTACCACACACCAATTAGAACAGCCAAAATAAAAACTAGTGACCCTACCAAACACTGGAGAGGATACCAAGAAACTAGATTTCTCATATACCACTAGTGGGATTATAAGATTATACAGACACTCTGGAAAATAGTTTGGCTGTTTCTTAAAAGAAAAAAAACCTAAATATACTCATATAAGAAGTGTATATACCCAGCAGTTATATTTTTGGGTATTTTAGCCAGAGAAATGATGACTTAACATCTACATAATTTGCACATGATAATTCATAGCATCTTTATTGTAACAGCTCAAACTGGAAACAACCAAAATTCTCCTTCCCCCATCCCCTTGGCAAAGGTGAATGGTAAACTCACACCAGGAATATGCTTCAGTAATAAAAATGGAATGTACCTATTTATACAGCAATAAGTTGAATGGATTTCAAGGACATTATACTGAATGGAAAAAAGCCAATCTCAAAAGTTCATATACTTTATTATTCCATTTATATAGTATTCTTAAAATGACAATACCATAGCAATTCAGAACAGATTAATTGGTTGTTATTAATTCAAATGGTATAGGTGAGGAGCTGGGTGTGACCACTAAGGGGCAGCAGCATGAGGACATTTGTGAGGATGGACTAGTTCTCTATCTGGATTACAACAATGGTTACCCAGATCTTCATGTGTGATAAAATAAATGAGAACTCCACACACACACACACACACACACACACACACACACTATATCAGGTCAATCTCCTGGTCTTGATATTGTTCTATAATAGAATTATGTAAGATATAACCACTGTGAGGACCTGGGTGTGGATATAGAATCACCTCTCTGTACCACTTTTGTAACTTCTTGTGAATGCATAATTATTTCAAAATAAAAAACTAAACAAACATAAAATAAATCAGCAAGTTGACTCTTCTACCCAGTTGGTGAGAAATTATATACTTCAATTAATTTATTTGAAATGTGTTTTGGCCATGGAGACCACTTACAACAATTCTTGTCTTAGTTAGTTGGGTTTAATATAATGCAGATTTGGAATTGTGGTATGTTTAGAATGTGGATTTTAGGTTTTTTTTTTTTTTTTTAAGAAATCCACTTTGAACTTTTATCTTTTAATTGGTATATTTAAAACATTGATGTTGATTACTGATGGGTAATCATTGATATAGTTGGACTGTATCTACCACATTTGTTAATGTTTCCTATATTTTGACCATATTCCTTGTTTCTTTTCTTATTTTAGTTTATTTTTGTATTCTACTATTTTCCTGCCTTCTCTGATTTCAGTTGAATATTTTATAATCCCATTATCCCATTAAAAAATTTTTAGTGGATGCCCTTGAGTTTGCATTATACATTTACAACTAATTCAAGTCTGCTTTCAAATAACATTATATTGCTTCATGGATAATACAAGTACTTTATAATAGAGTATTCCCAGTTCTTCCTATTTGTTTCTATAATATTTCTGTCATTAGTAATCAAGTATATTGTTACTATTATTATTTTGAAGAAATTGCTATCCTTTAGATCAATTAAGAATACAAATTTTTAGTTTTTATTTAATCTTCACTTATTCCTTTTTAAATGTTCTTTCTTCAGGTTGATCCAAGTTGCTGGACCATATCATTTTCTTTCTCTCTGAAGAACTTTTTCTAAGGATTTCTTGCAAGGGCAGTCTACTGGTGAAAAATTCTCTCAAATTTTATTTGTCTGAGAAAATATTTCTCCTTCATTTATGAAGATAATTTTATAGGATATAGAGTTCTATGTTGGCAGACTTTTTTTCTCTGTAATATTTCATTTTACTCTCTTTTTACTTGCATAATTTCTGGAGAAAAGTCTGATGTTTTTCTTATCCTTTTTCTTGTAGAGGTAAGATGAGTTTTTCCTCTGGCTTTTTTCAAGATTTTCTCTCTGTCTCTGATTTTCTGCAGTATAAATGAATATGGCATGTATAGGTATAATGTTTTGGGGTATATTCCTGTTTGGTGTTTTCTGAGCCTTCTTGATCTATAGTTTTGTGCTTTTATAACTTTTGGAAATTTATTAGTCATTATTATTTTAAATATTTTTTCTTTCCCTTTTTTCTTTCTTCTCTCTGGTATTTTCATTATATACAGGTCACACCTTTTGTAATTAACTGACAGTTCTTGAATATTCTGTTTTATCATTGTCATGCTTTTTTCTCTTTGCATGTTACTTTTGGGAGTTTCTATCGACACATCTTTAAAATCATGATATTTTTCTCTTGGCTATGTCCAGTTATTGATAAACTTATCAAAGGCATTTTTTATTTCTGTTACAGCACTTTTGATTTCCAGCATTATCTTTTAACTCTTTCCTAGAGTGTCCATCACTTTGCTTATATTAGTCATCTTTTCTTTCATGTAGTCCATTTTTTTCCATTATAGCCATTACTATATTAATCATAGTTATTTTAGATTCTGGGCCTGAATATTCCACAATTTCTTCCATCTCTAAATTTAGTTCTGATGTTTGCTTTATCTTTTCAAGCCATGTTCTTTTTCCTGTTATTATGCCTTGTAATTTTTGGTTGAAAGCTAGACAATGGAGTAACAGAAGAAAATAGGTCTTTGGTGTAAGGTTCTGTGTTTATCTGGCTGGCAGTTAGGTTGTGTTTACAGTTTGGTGTTGGTGTATTAGAGGCTAAATTTACTCTAGTGTCCTTATTTTTATCTCTCCTGTTGTCATTGAGTTTCTCTATAGACTTGGTTAGATAAGGGCTGAGATAGGCAGTTCCTTCTGTTGTAATCTCTATTATTATATAGGAGCCCCATTAAAGTGGTGGTAAGGTGTATATGTCGGAGAAGTGTTCTACAGTTCTATGAGTAGGTTTCAGTCTTCTACTGAGCCTGTGCCCCTGTGCTGTGACCTTCATATGTGCTTCTCACATGAAAAGTAGTCCCCACCCACACCTCTACTAGGACAGGAAAGCAAAAGGGGACTGGTATTTGGCACTTTCCTTTTCCCAAGTCAGTAGACTCTGATAAAACTCCAATAAATTAGGCTATGATAAAAACAGTATCTCTTGAGGGCAGATTTTTATAGAGTAGAACTTATGTTTTGATCATATTTTAGAATGTTTGCTTTTCTCCCTGCCCAAAACAAGATGAGATTTTTCTCTGATAAATACCCTGAAAACCTGATAAGACTCTGAAAAGTAAAACTCATGAAAGTCTAGAGTCACCTTAAGACTGGCCCTGAAGTTTCTAACTCTAAAGCTCATTTATATTGACCTTCTGTACTTTATAAATTATAGTTAAAGTTTTTATATTCTAATATGGCTCCAGTGGACAGTTTCTACTCCTGAGCTTCCCTATAGGTAAGCTGTTTTTCTCTATATCTGCCTGTCTCAAATTTTCAGGGCAGTAGTTTGCCCTGTGACCCCAATTCTCCGATAGATATAAGAGTGAATTTTCCATTTGCTGAACTATTTTCTTGTTTTGGGAAAGAGAGTAATGACTTCCAAGCTCCTTATGCTTCAGCCTGGAAGCTGGAAGTCTTTAATTGATCTTGATTCATTTCTATTCATATCCATAGCTTGTCTGGGATGACTGGCTGTAGGAGCAGCAGCCCATACCAGTGTCCAGTCATGTCCCCAGGGCCCCTCTAGTCCCTCCTCAAGCTCTTTCTTCAGGAATGGGTGTCTGGGGCTCATTCTTGGGACAGGCAGAGTAAATCTCTCCCAGGTGCATGAGGTTTGGATAATTGGTATCTGGGATCTGGGAGCAGGCTTAGGAGCAGGAAGAACAATGGTGCTTGGGCTCTCTCAAGAGAGATCTGGGTTTGAATTTGTTCCACTACTTAACTATCTGTGCCATCTCTGAGAAGCTACCCTAATAGGCTTCAGCTTACCTTAAAAAGAAACCAAACCAGAATAAGAATACTGAGTACTTAAGTTGGTTTCAGGTAGTGGGGAAACTGGCTTTGTGGGAGCTGAGACTTGGTTAATCTGTCATGAGGTTTGAGAACAACTAGGGGGTAGGAAATCACTTAACTCCTGTAATAGGGTATACAATATCAAGGCCCTCAGAGTATAGCCAGCCTATGGCTGTTAAAGTTGGGAGAATAGTGAATCTAGAGCCAATGGAGCTAGTACTTAAAATTGACCACTCAAACTTTGCTAAGCTTGTGGTGAACACATATGGATAACATACTATCTCACTGACATCCCAGAGTCCTTAGCAGCCCTGTGATGACCCTATAACTTACTGCCAGAGGAGCAAATACTTGCTGTCTCCCTTCCAGAGACTGCTGGGCCCTAAGGCTGGCTACTAGTAGTGGGGATACAACTTGGCATTGTGCTGCCTCTGTGGTGGAGCTTCAGCTAGAATCAGGGACCACCAGAAATGCCCTTACAGGAGTGAATGCTGGCCAGATGCTGTGTTCAGGCCTTACAAGATTATTTTGGGATGAGAGTTCCTGCATGAGTAGCAGAGGGTCTAAGTCAGTGAAACCCTGGTGCTGATATACATGAGTCCATCTGTGCTTTCCTGTTGGTGAGGGTCTATGAAATTTGGGCAATACCAGGATTGGAAAGAATGTGCTCTGGATCCTTTGAATGGAAATGGGAGCTCTACCACTTTAATGTGGTCTCTGAAGGCTGGGGGTACTGCACTGAGAGGCCTGGACTCCTATTGGCTGCACAGGACTTTGTATGGCAGATTTGATGGAAGGATTGCCTATGACACTGCTTTGAGGCTCTTTGCTGGGCCACTAAGTCCTGAGTCAACTAAGCAGATAGGGTGACACCAGGCTGTAACCAAGGAGCGTGGACTCCCTGGGGCAGGGTTGACCTGGAACCTCAGACAGGACAAAGCAGGTTCATGTAGGGTTGGGTTGGGCAAGTGGGCAGTAGGTCAAGCCACAAAGCCTAGAGGCAACTGATGAGGTGCTGGGAACTGTCCCCAGGAGCAGAGCTCCAAGCATAGCTGGCCTAAGTCTCACCTCTCAGCTTGGCATCAGGACCCTATTCTCTCTTCTTCCAAACAACTTTCCATGCCCCCATGAGAGCCTCTAGTCATAGGCCAGAACCCCCTTCCTTGTAACGTGGGTCCTACTTCAGTCCTGCTCAGTCACTCTGTCTTCCAGGAACATTTGTCTCCACTGGAAGTCAGTGCTCCAACCCTAGGAGTGCTGTTCTATTTTGGGGAGGCCCTTGTTCCCGTAACTGTGGACTCCAGGGACAAAGTCTCACCTCTTTTGAAGGACTGGGCAAGGGAAGACACAGCCTGATTGCTCTCTAGTTGGTAGCCCAGCTTCCTCAGTGTCTGGACTGCCTCCCACCCCTGGGGCCTGAGGCTGAGACTGTATGCCAGCCTATGCCCTTTCCCTGGAATTCAGATGATATCCCCAAAGGAATGGTGAACAGGCAGGTTGAGGAGCAGCTGGAGAGGGCTATGCCAAGCAGAGGGGGAGCAGATGGGTCTTTTATTTGGTTTGGTTTTGCCAAGCTTGGTTTGTGGAGTGGCAGCTGATGGACAGAAAAGACAAAAAGGAAGCACTCAGATGGTGGGCTGGAGAGAGAAAGTTCCAGCATAGAGACTGGAGCCTGGGCAGAAAGGAGTGGAGCTCTGTGGTTACCATAAGGCCCTAAGGGTAAATGGCAGCAGGAGCCAAGTCTGTGTAGGTATAAGCGCTGTGCAGGGCCCAGGAGAGCCTGCAGCCCTCAGGAGCTGTGACTCCGACCCAGTGATAAGAGGAGTGGAGGCAGGGTCAGGAAGAGGAGTGAGCCTTTTGATTTCGTTGATCCAGTTAGCAAAGTAGGGGACTCTGGTGTAGATGCTGGGGTAGGCAGGATGCCGGCAGTCCAGGCCCCAGCTGGCCAGCCCCACCAGGACCCAGGAACTGTGGTGGTAGCAGACAAGGGGCCCCCCGGAATCTCCCTGAGTAAAGAAAGAGAAAGAGGTGTTGGGGACTGAGCATCTCAGAGACACCAGGTAGCAAGGTTGGGCACTTTGTGGCTCTACCACCTGAGTCAGGGTCCCACCACAGACAAACCAGACAACCATCTCCAGGGTGAGACACTGGAATGGAGTGTCAAGATGCTCCTGAGCTGACTTTCAAGGTAGAAAATCATGGATCTGAATCTGTTAACAGGTGGCCCCGCCTCCTGTGCCCTATGTGTGGGACAACATACTACCTAAGGCCTAGAGGGGGCAGCTGTATGAACAAGGCCCAGGAAAGGTTGGGCCTGTGAGCAGAGCTGGGCCAGCTCTTGCCTCTGTGCAGACCCCAGCTCGTGTAGGTTATTTTTTGTTCATTTGGACCTTTGGTTTTCTTTCTACTTCTTGAGTGAGCATCTTTAGAAAATGCCCAGACTCTGGCCTGCTAGAGTCAGCCCACAGCACTAGGAGGGTGAGCAGGGGTCTCCGGGAGTTACTACAGTCCTCACCTGTCATGTTGTGATCTACTCTCTACTTCATAGCCTAAAAGATAAGGCCCAAATAGAGGGTCTCAATCTTGGGGTGGGAGGGCAGGGGCACAATTTATACGTATTGAGCACCCTAGTGCAGTGCCTACTGCTCTTGAGAAACACAGGGTGAAAAGAAAAAAACCTCTCCCCATGGTGCTTATGTAAATAAGCCAACAGACCCTGCAGAAGGTGGAAGGGTGGTCACAGAAAGCTTTCCTGAGCTGGTACTGGAAACGGTAAATAGAACCTGCCTCTGTAAAGGTGCAGTTAGAGCAAACAAGCAGGTGGGCAAACCCAGTGGTTGGAGTCATGGGGGCATTATGGAGGATTGTGGCTGGGGGGTGGGACACATGACCTATCTAAACAGTTCAGTCTGTGTTGTATGAAGGATGAACAGTTGCTGATCACCAGCTAGAGGAAGGAGACCAAACAAGTGACTATAGTAAGGAAGTGAGAAAGATTTGGGATGATATTTTAAAGCCAAAGGACTTGTGGAATCTGATCCATTCTCACCACAAAGAAAAGGTGCAGAAAGAGAGGGAAGAGGGATGAGAGGGGTCTCCAGCATTTAGTGACCAGTAGGGGGACAGCCAGAGCAGAGTAGGGAGTGACTGGGTCAGGAGACAGGTGTTGCTGGTGCACCATGGGAGCAGTGGCTCTCACAAAGCAGAGGTTCCAGAAAAAGTGGCTCTGGCAGCACATGGGAGTACAGCCCAGGTAGAGTTGTTTAAAGAGAGGAACAGTCTTTAGGGGAGAAAGGTAGAGAAACTGGACAGCAGGTGGAGGATGTTACTGCTGTGTGTCTCAGTGAGAGGCATGAGAAGGAGAGTAGGGGAAAGGCTCTGAGTACTTGGTGCTCAAGGAGGATGCACCCAGGAACAGGAAGATGTGAATTGAGTGGATGCAGGCCTGGGAGGAGTGAGCATTAGTCTGGCTACCTGACTTTTCCCAATAAGATGAGAAACAAGATGGTTTCCTGAGAGGGAGTGTGGGGCTGGGACAGTGGACACCTGAGGGGAGAGATTGGGTGACAGGGTATAGTGGCCAAAAGTGGCCCCTAATATGTCCACATCTTCATCCCAGGAAGCTGTGAATATGTTATTTCACATGGCAAAAGGGACTTTGCAGATGAAGTTGAGTGTAGAATCCTAAGATGGGGGATTATTCTGGAGTATCTGGAAAGGCCCAATTTCATCACAAAGTTCCTTATAAAGGAAAGAGGGAGGCAGAAGGGTCAGAGTCAGACAACAGATATAGAGGTCACACTGATGTGCTTTGAAGATGAATGAAGAAGCCACAAGACAGGGAATGCATAAAGCCTCTAGAAGCTGGGAAAGGCAGGAGACAGAATCTCCTGTAGAGCCTCCAAAGGAACCAGTCCAGCTGACACCTAATTTTAGACTTTTGACATCCAGAACTATAAGATAATATATGTATATGTGTGTGGTCTTGGCCTCCCAATTTTGTCTTCCCGAGAGTGGAAATGTGCCTTCATTGATGCAGATCTTCCCCACCCTGACTGTCCTTGCCCCTCCCTATAGTCTGCCCACCACCCTAGCTCGAGGCCAGTGGGAGGTCAGATCATCTGGGTAGTGGTCCCTACTCCAGCCTTCCTCAATCATGCAGATGAACCATGTGGTTGCCAACACCATGCTGGATTCTATGCCAGTGGAGGGGAGTGGGAAGAGACTCCAGTGGACCAGACCCTTGGGGGAGGTCTGAGTATGCAAAGGAAGTCCCAACACTATTTACCCCATGCAAAGTGAGTTGTGGTTTGCACTTTTGCAGAAACAGAAGAAACCGGGTGTGTGTGTCTACACCTGCACACTGGGGCTTTGGCAGTGAATTCCACCTTGGGGGAAAAGACAGGTCTAAGACATGCCCACAGACATAAGCATAACTCAGATAAATGAAGATAGACAAGCCCAGGCATGAAAGCCAGCACTAGTTAAGCACCTGCTAAATGCCAGGAATGCTGCTAATTTTTCCACAAGAATCTTATAAAGTGAAGACTGTTAGCAACCCCATCTCACAGGTGGAGAAATGTAGCTAAGGTCACAGCACATACAAATGACAGAGTGAAAATGGAACCAAGTCTGTCCCTGCCTACAGTCTGAGCACTGGGTCATTCCATACCCCCATCTCTCCTCAGAGTTGTTTCTAGGTGCAGGGGGGGCAGGGTACTTTGTGGGAGAGAGAGAGCCTTGGGGTGGAAGTGGGGAAAAGAGCAGGTGAGTGGTAGGAGATGAATCCAGATGGAATCTCATAGGTATGCAATGGTGATTGAAAGGCTAAGGAAATGCCATCATAATGGTGTCCTTAGAAGGAACTAGAGGAGGGACAGAGTAGGGGGAGCACTATGGGATGTCCAACAGGAAGTCAAAGGGCACTGGTGCTGAGGGTCTGCAGGCATGATTTTTGCAAGAGAAGGAAGCAGGAGAAGAAGGTTGGAAAGGAAAAGAACAGGGGATTCGGTGGTTAAGCCCCACCAGACCCTGGCACTTGGCAGGCTCCTTGTTTCACCTGTGGATGTAACTGACTGTGTGAGGAAGATAGGACAGGTCAGACAGCCTGTCAGGGTGTGTGTGGAGAGAGAATCAAGAAACCTGGGGTTAACTCCCACCAGAGGCCAGGTGGGCTAAGCTCCCTCCTTCTGGCTCAGCCAGCTCATGGAGCAATAATAAAAATGGTGGTGTCAATGAATCCTCCCATAGGCCACACAGATTAGGGCTCAGGTTGTGCAGCAGGAGAGATCTAGTTCATGTTTTCTATCTGTCATTTTGCAATGCTATGACCTTGTCTAAGTGTACTCATTCCAAGTGCTTGCTATAACACATTTTCATGAATTTGGTGGCTTAGAAACATAAGAAATTTATTCTCTCACAGGTTTCTGGACCAAAAGTCCAAAATTGAGATGTTGCCAGGGTCATTCTACCTCCAAATATTCTAGAGGAGGACCCTTCCTATCTCTTCCAGCTTCTGGTGACATTGGCAATCGTTGGCCTGTGTAGTATCACCCCACTCTCCTCTGTCTTCACATGGTGGTCTTCTGTGTGTCTCTGTGGCTTCTGCTCTTCTTATAAGGACACCAGTCATTTTTTGGGCCCACCCTAAATACAGGATGGTTTCATCTCAAGATTCTTAATTAATTACATCTGTAAAGACCCTCTTTCCAAATTAGGTCACAGTCTAGGGTTCTGAGTGGACACGAATTTGGGGGAACATTATTCAACCTACTATATTATCCTTACAACAAATTCATGAAGAGGGCAAGGACCCAGTCTCAGAAGATGAAGAGACTGTCTGAAGTCACAGGACAGATCAATGTCTTTGATTCCAGGGTCCTAAGACTTTCCTCTCTGCCCCACAGTGGCATCTACACAAAGGCTCAGCCTACAGATGCCACCTCAGGGGCTGGACACTTTTGGAGATGCTATAGAGGCAAGGTTGGCCTTGGACTCAGATCACCTGGGCCCAAATTATGCCACCTCACTTTAGGTCAGCCACTTTACCTCACTGGGCCTCCATTTCCCCACTTCTAAAAGGAGACTTTACAGAGGTCTGGAAAAGATCTTTGCAATCCACATGTCTAACAGTGAACTTATATCTAGACTATATAATATATAGAACTCTTAGAAGAAAAGGACAGACAACCCAACAGAAAAATGAGGTGGGGGAGGGGGAACCTGAAGGGAAACTTCACAGAAGATATCCAATAACAATAAATATATATAAAAATTTAATTAGCCATCAGAAAATGCAAATTAAAACTACCAACTACTTCACACTCACCAAAATAGTAAAAATGAGAAAAGATAGAAAGCATCAAGCATTGGTGAGGATATAAACACATCCGGAGGTATTTTTGCTAACCTCTGCCAAAGCTGAAAACACACACACACACTCCTTTTCCTTCAGCAATTTTACTCAGGAAGTTTTATGAAAATAAGAAATGATATATATGGCATTAATCTCTGCTCCAAAGATGAATATGAAAATGTGTTTAGCACTGCTACTCATAATACTTCAATGTGGAAGCTACTCAAATATCTACCCAGTGACTATAGAATTCCATTCACACAATGGCATGCTATAGAGCAATGAGAATGAACAAACTATAATGATGTGTAACAGCATGGATGACTCTCAACGAATACAATGTTAGGACACAAAAGAGGGCCAACTATAAAAACTTCAGAATCTAATTTAAGGTGTTAAAAGTTAAGATGGTTATCCTTGGGCATTAGTGACAAAAAAAGAACATGCAGAGGACTCTTGGGGTGCTGGCAACATGTGGGGTCAGTATGGGAAAGTTCATCAAACTATACACTTATGAAGAATTATGCACTCTTGTGTATGTACATTATGCTGGAATAAAATGTTTAAAATATGCAATAAAAATGGATGCTGTCTGAGGGTCTTTCCAGAAGATGCTCACACTGGATGGGCTTGGGAAGGGGCTAGTCTGGGGGAGATTTCTGAGGTATGGAGCCCAAGGAAGACATTGAAGGGAAGAAAACAAAGTCTGGGAGCCTCCACAAAGAGAGAAGAGGTAACACAGTCCCCTCTGGGGATGCTGAGACCAAAAGAACAGGCAATAGAAGAGCAGAAATGACCTTACTCACTTTGCAGATGGACTTTCCTGTCGTGAAGTCCCCTGCACACACCATATCCTTATGCACAGAGTGGATATTGCTGTTGCCAATACTTTGCTTATATAAGATATTACAGTACATGTTCTCAATGAGGATCACCTTACCCTCCTGGAGATTGAAAGGCGGTGTTAGAGACACTGCAAAGATAAGGGGGAGGTCAGTTGACATGCCCTGTAGAATAACCAAGGAAACCCGGGCTACTCTGAACCTCAACTCTGTCTGACTGCTCCTACCCCCACAAACATGGTGTTTGCTCAGAATAGCTGAGCTTTCAACACTGCTTCAGTATTCTAACTATTCTTGATATGCTACTCCTTTGCTCAAACTCCTCCCCATATGTGTCCTATTCCTTTCACCTCTCCCATAGCAATAGATCATACCTCCCCTATCCAACAAAGAGACAAATCCCACCAATAACATGTGATACACTAATCAGGGCTTAGCAGTCATTCACAGACTCATATAACCTTTCATGAACTGTCCCATCCATCCTCCATTCATTTATCACTAATCTTTCTCTCAACTCTTCATCCACCTATCTCCCTACCCATTCACTCATTTGCCCATTCTTTCATCCATTTACTTCTCTTCCTGTATATCCTTATTCATACTTCCATCCATTTGCCTTTCCATCCACCCTTTTATCTGTTTCTCCATTCCCTACCCACCCTCCTTTCCATCAATGATATATCCACTCCATTGATCTATACATCCACCCATCTCTCTATCCACCCATTTATTCATACACCCAAACACGGTCCATCCTTCCAGGTGGTCACTCATCCTCCTATACACACATTTATTCATCCATCCATCTACCCACCCCTCCTCCTAACCCATCCATGTCATCACCCAGTCACTTATTATTCTTTCAACTATCTAGTCTCACACAAAGTGTCTTTTAGACACTAATATATAATTATAGGGACAAGGTAAGTGAAATAAATAAAATTATTTTAAATTAAGTGTAAGAAGGAAATAAAACAGGGAGATGTAGTAGTAGGGGTTCCTACTTTTGCTTCTGTGATTAAGTTAAACTCAGAAGAGCTGAGTTGCAAATGTAAAGAAGAAACCAGTTATGCAAAGATTATAGGGGAGAGAAAGCTAGGCAGGGAAGGCAGAAAAGCCAAAGAACCTGATATGGAAATGGCCTGGGCATACTGATAGAGCAGCAAGGAGGCCTGAGTGTCAAGGACAGGGTATATGAGGACAGCAGTAGAAAATGAAGCAGTGAAGAAGGATATCAATATCACACAAGACCTTAAAGCTACAGGCAAGAAATGGTAGTCTATCAGGCCAATTAGTAGCAGTGTGGTGGTACCAGGCCCCAGGGTGCAGGTTGGGGTACATAAATAATACGCGGCCTTTTCTCTCAAGGAATAACCAGTCTGTAGGTGTGTATGTGTGTGAATTCTGGGGACTGCCTGTCATATGATTAGGGAGTGATCCTGATATTTAGTAGGCAAAGGCTGGGGACACTAAAAGAGCCCCCACTCAGTGAAGACATGTTTAGTCCAAAATAGCTGTAGTACTGTACTAAGTAATGACCCTACAAATAATTATATATATGTAAAAGAATATACATATTCTTTTTTCCTCAAACCATAAACACGACTTTCTTCAAGAAATATTCTTGTGCATAAGTCACATAAATATTTGCCACATTTATCTTCTTTCAATCTAAAAAAAATGAAAACAACTTGATTTCCTGTTATTTAGTTCACCTAATAATACTATGAAATAGATAGCTGACCCAGGTTAGGATAAGGTGAGGTTCAGAGAGGTTAAACACTCCTAAGTTGTAATCATTCTAACATAATCATGCAGGCTTAGAGGTCAGAAGCCACACTGTGTTTTCTTTCCATTTTACCCAAGCACACTCTTGGCAAGGAAAAATCAAGATATTTGGTGGTGAACCAGAATGACCAGTCCCCAAGCATGACTTCTTTGGAACAAGTTATCTCAGATCCATAGCTGATTAAAACTTTAGAATCAAGACCCATGAAGACTCAAAAACTCAGATTCTTGATTCCAGAGGTTGAGATTCCCAAATTTTCAGAGCCTGAGACTGACAGGTGGGATATACCTTCAGAACTAGAAGGGCCAGCATGATTGGTTCTCATCTTATAGGTCATAGAAAAAAGTATAGAGGACCAAGGTCCAGTGGCTCCAGAGACCGGCATGCCCTCTTTGCCTGGCTAAGCCACCCTCCTTTCCCCTCTATCTCTCTTCTCCACCTCACCCCTTCTCCTCCCTTCCCTCCCTAGTCTTCCAGCTTCTCTCACATCCCCCTCACCGTCCTCGGTGAGCATTCCCCAGCCAGTTATCCAACAGGATGCGTTACTGAGCAGCTGCATGTCTGGGAATGGGAGGCAGATCGGAACAATGTAGGAAGTGAAGTTCACAGGCAGGTGCAGCTGCAACATGGCAATGTCACTCCCAAAGGGGTGGAACTTCTCAAAGTCTGGGTGGATGATAATCCGGTTCACAGACATTTTCTGGGTGTGCTGAGTTTGCTGGTACAGTTGGGTGTTTCCTAGTAGGACCCGATAGTTCTTCAGGTCCTGGGATTTGCTGGAGGAAGAAAGGACCCATCATCACCAGCCTCTCTGAGAATGGGCAGCACTCTCTTCCTGTGTCTTTGTCTAAGTTCCCCCACCCCTGTGGGCCCCTCCACCTTGCTATGATTCCCAGCAGCTTTGTCTCTTCCTTTCCAACAATTAGGAGTTCTTCTTTATGAGGCTAATGGGTAGTCTACTCATAACCTCATGACACATGGTTCCTCATCATACCCTAGAATCAAAGGAGCAGAGAATCCTAGTGCTAGAAGAGTCCTTGATGGGCTCATCAATGTAAGCCCTTTATCTTATACAAGAGGAGTTCTGGCTCACTCTGAGGTCCAGCCTGACACTTCTGAAGGCTCCCCATGCCCCACTGTCTGGCCTAATCACCTTTCCTGCCTCCTCCCCAATGGTTGCTTCCTCAGGGCTGTAAGTACTTATAAAGGACTTGTTAACAAATATCCAGATGAGTATATCAAACAGAAGCTCTCCTTGCTCCTGAAAATGAGTGATGAAAGAAACTTTCTACTCCTGTGACTTTGTTCACATAGGACTCCTACCTTGAAGGCCCTCACTATACTGCCCATGCACAAGCCTCCCCTCTGGCAAGCCTCCCCTCTGAGGGTCCTCAGCCCTCCCCACAGCCCATCCTCACCTGGATGTGGGGGTCTTGCAACCCCCTGTACCATAGTGGTAAGTATGGCATAGAGTAAATGCTATCAGGACCCAGCTGGGGTCTCAGAGCCAGTAAACATCCAAGCTACAACTCCCTGACCTGGACTGTGACGCCCTCTATTCCCTCTGTATCCCTCCAAGTCTATTCAGAAGCTACACACTGATTCAGGCCCAGGAGGGTGAGAGGAATCAGACTCCTGACTATCCATATCATTGTCCAGGGTCAGAAGGCCCTATTCTTCTCAGCCAGGCCACCTGGTGTGGCTCTTTTCAGGCACAGAATTTTATGAGAAAAGAATTGCCTGACTTCTGGTCATAGGTGCAGAGTGCCAGGTCCCTACCTAGAGTCTGACTCACAAGAGTCTATGGGACAGGGAGAAGAAGCCCTGGCCAAGACAGACACCACCAGTGCTCTTGGGTATGTCTATGTTGGGGATATAGACATAGGGGACAGGGGTGTGTGTGGTTCCTTGCCAGAACTGAGAATGCATAAAGAGAGGGATTTAGACAAATGAAGGGAGCACTAAGCAGCAAATGGGGAGGACAGGACTAAGCAGCAGGTGAAAGGGACTGAAGGTCAAAGGTAGGCACCATACCCATTCTATGGCAGGACATTACTCAGACCCAAGCCTAGAGAAGATGTGGGACCCCTAGCCTCCTTGTTTCATCTCCCCTTGCATCTCCCTCCTCTGTTAGCCCCTTTGCCGAGGGCCCCAGGGAATGAGGACTCACTTGAAAAAGCAGTGGGCAGCTGAAACCAGCCAGTGAGTGTCGATGAGGACAGCTCCGCAGAGGTGCAAACTATTGTAGAGCACACTGGCCTGCCATGGCCACTGGCCGGCCTCCGCATTCTGGCCACCATAGACCTTCCCCACAACCTTGGGCTTCCCGCACACTGTGGAGACACCACCCACTTACCTTTAGACACATTGGTGCTGCCCCTGAATGCCACCCCAGTGAGGCTATCCTTTACTCACACATGGGAAAACCAAAGCCAAATGCTGGACCTGTGACCTGGGCAAAATGACAGAAGGCTACCACTCAGTGGCCACCTCCGAGGACCAGATGACAGAGCATAATTGAACAAGCTCTCTAGGAATGAGAAAATAAGGGTCTGAAAGTGGGTGAAAGGTGAGTGAAGGTGATCGTAGCAGCCCATCCTTAACTGGGCCTGCCAAGGGCTGGCAGACTAGGAGGCAGGCCCTGTGACTTTATTTCCTTCCATCAGTACACCTCTATGCCAACTTTGCAGATCAAAGAAACTGAAGGTCTGAGACATTATTAATGCTATTTGCTCAAGATTGTGACTTCTATGTGGTTGTGCCCTGTTACTTCTCCTGAGTACCCTGGGGAAGAGATTTGCAGGCAGGAGTCTGTGGTGCTATGCTATGAGCTTGGAGAAATTCACTCCACCTCGGTGATTCATGATACTCTTTTTTAGAAGCAGGGAGAGGGGGAGTCTCATAAAGACAACCTTGACTCTAAGACGACTCTAAGACTCACCCCTGAGAGGGGCATGGTGAGCACAGACCCCTGAAAGGCAGTGCCCTGGTCCCTGTCTAGTGCTCCTAGACCTCAGGGAGGGCACGTGAGATCCCTGGGCCCAGCCAACTCTAGCCTCCCAGCAGCAGTCCTGCTGTGCCATCCCTCCACTCATCCCCAGCATCAGGCCCTGGCTATCTGTCTATTTGAGTGGCCCCCACACCAGCTCCTGGCACAGCTACCTGATTGGAAAGAAAGGGTAGAGAAAAGACTCTAGTGACATTTGAGCACCAGACACTAGGCCTGAGCTAGACACTCAAGCCTCCCCTACACCCCAGTCTGGCTTATACTTTCTGATGTCTCCTTGTCTTCCCCCCAACTCCCATCAGCCCCCCATCTCCTCCCATCCTTCTTTGTACTAGTCCACCCTTATATCCCCACCCCTGTTCAGATGATCTCCAAGCACCTGTACCCTATTTCCCCTAGCTCCTCTGCCTGTTCCTCACCAGCCCAGCTCAGCCACATATGCTCTGCTTCAAACAGACCTTGAGTTTGGGCTGAGGAGCCCAGGGGCTCACCGGCTGCCAGCTGCTGGCTTTCCTGGGCCTCTTGGGTCCCTCTGGCCTCACTAGGAGCCTGATTGGAGCTGTAGCCATTGATGTGTCGGATGGAGGAGGCCTCCAGGCCCAGGGGCAGCAGCAGCAGCAGCAGCAGCAACAACGGCCAGAGTATGGGTCCCAGCCATCCTTGGATCCTCACAACTCCCCCATCCATGACTGTTCACCAGGACTGGAAGGAGGGGAGGGGCAGCGAACATTGACTCTACCCTGAACCTGCTGTGACCCTATGCCCTGACACTCCTGTGACCCCTCAAAAAGATAGACTTGACCAGGGCCCTGACCACTACTATGCCCAGCCTCTGATCCCTCCCCTATTCCACCCTGATCTTAAGTCCTGATCTGGCCCAAACTATCTCCTAAGACAGAGAGACTGACCTGAGGACCTGACCCCTCCTGTGAGCTGCCTCTGTCCCCACCCCGACCCAGCCCCAACTTGTCCCAACCCCACCCCCAACAAGTTCCAGTCATGGCCCTGACAACCAGGCAATCATTGATTCCACATTCCAATCTAGTGCTCCCACAGATAAATGAGAAACAAAAAGAGTACTCATAGAAATGAGAAAAGATATGAAAAAATGATTCATGGAAGGAGGATAAAAGGGCCATACACAAGAAAAAAAATTCAATCTAATTAATTATCTGGTAAATGAAAATGAAAACATTAAAATGTGGCAATTTCAACTTGCAAACATTTTATGAGATTGATAAAAAAAAATCCCCAATCTTTTCTTAATCAGTGGTTTCTCCATAGAGTGGCTAGAGGGGAAAGAAACCTAATTTCAAAGACATGTTTCCTATGTTCTTCTCTAGGATGCAATGTGGATTAGTTTGTATTAGAGGTGACATCCTGTTACTTTATGTTTATTCCCTTGTCTTTATCACTAAAATGTAAATCATATTACAGTAAAATTATTTTATTCACTGCTAAGTCTAGACATAAGATAATAAGGGGACAAGGACTGCCCACATTGTATAGTAAAATATCGGCTTAATAATCACTATCATTATTCATGAAAACAGAAATTGAAGGTCACTAGTAATTTCTTACTAGTAAAGAATTTACACTGTAATACATTTTTTAAAATTAGTGTTTGACAAAAGTATCTTAGAATTAGGAAGAAGTTATACTTTAATATAGAGACTGGAAGAATTTATGAAATTTATCCAAGGGAGTATAAGATTGGTAGTAAAAGTGGAGTAAAGATAAAGGGAAACAAATTAATTAAGATTGAGATGTTTGTGGAATATCTGGTTACATTTTTTTCAATATGCATTTAGAACTGCCAATTTGAGCTTTGTGAAATAAATTTGGCTTGGAGATTTAGAGAATTTTAAGGATTTATATGACAGTTGAAGCCATAGGAGTTAGTAAAATCATCCAAAGAAAGAGTGTAGAGCAAATTAGATACCAGACATGACAAGTAGCCAAACAAGAAATGAGTTTTGGTACATAGTAAGTTTGGTAAATTTATAGACTTGTACAACTATCAATAAATCTGCAGTTAATCTTCACTCCTATTCTTATCCCTAGAAAAGCACAGATCTCCTTTTTATCTCTCTGAATTTGTTTTCTGGACATTTTATATAAACAGAACCATATTATATGTAGTCTTTCATGTTTTGTTTCTTTCACTTAGCTTAATGTTTTTGAAGTTCACCCGTATTGTTGCACATGTCAGTGTTTTGTACTTTTTTTTTTTTGCAGTTTTTGGCCGGGCTGGGTTTGAACCTGCCACCTCTGGCATATGAGGCTGGCGCCCTACCCTTTTGAGCCACAGGTTTTGTACTTTTTTATGCTGTCATATGTTTGTACTGCATTTTGATTATCCATTTATTAGTTAATGGACATTTGTTTATAGTTACCTTGGGCCCATTATGTACAAAGCTGCTATGAATAATGTCAGGAAAGTGTTTGTATGTAAATGTGTTTTTCTCATTTTTCTTGGGCAGATTCTTAGGAGTAAAACTGCTGGGTCTAATGGTAAGTTTATGTTTAATGTTTTTTAAACGGCCATATTGTTTACCAAAAAATCTGTCATTTTATTTTTACACTACAGTGCAAGAAGATTCAACATTTTTCACGTCCTTGCCAACACTTGGTCCTTTTTTTTTTTTTTTTTTTGAGACAGAGTCTCATTATGTCACCCTCAGTAGAGTACCATGGCATCACAGCTCACAGCAACCTCAAACTCTTGGGCTTAAGTGATTCTCTTGCTTCAGCCTCCCAAGTGGCTGGGACTACAGTTGCCCACCACAATGCCCAGCTATTTTCTTTTCTTTTTTTTTTTTTTTTTTGGTTATAGTTGTCATTCTTGTCTGGCAGGCCTGGGGTGGATTCAAACCCACCAGCTTTGGTGTATGTGGCCGGCACCCTAGGTGATGAGCTACAGGTGCCAAGGCCCAACACTTGGTCTTATGTATCTTCTTTCTTCAGTCATTCTGGTGGGAGTCAAGCGGCATTACATTGTAGTTGTAATTTGTATTTTCTTTCTTTTTTTTTTTGAATGGTAACTATGTACATTAATGCACTTCTGGGGTACAGTGTGGGGTTTTCACACACGATCCGTTCTACTCTTAGAAAGATTCACTTGTAAGATAAACCTCAGAAGTGATCCCTCCAATCCCCCTTCCTCCCCCCTCCCCGTATTCTTAGGCTGTTATTAGGTTATAGCTTTCATATAAAAGGTATAAATTAGTTTCATAATAGGGGTGTGTACATTGGATACTTTTTCTTCCATTCTTGTGAAACCTTGCTAAGAAGAACATTTTCCAGCTCCATCCATGTGAACACGAAGGACATAAAGTCTCCATCTTTCTTTATGGCTGCACAGTATTCCATGGTATACATATACCACAGTTTGTTGATCCATTCGTGGATTGATGGGCACTTGGGCTTCTTCCATGACCTGGCAATTATGAATTGGGCTGCAATACACATTCTGATACAAATATCTTTGTTGTAATGGGATTTTTGGTTATCTGGGAATATACCTAATAAAGGAATTGCAGGGTCAAATGGCAGGTCTATTTTTAGTTCTCTAAGTGTTCTCCAGATGTCTTTCCAAAAGGAACATACTAGTTTACATTCCCACCAGCAGTGTAGGAGTGTTCCCTTTTCTCC
>CAUYQV010061205.1:0-37170 GCA_963574575.1 Galagoides demidoff
GTGGTCCCAGCTACTTGGGAGGCGGAGGCAGGAGACTCGCTTGAGCCCAGGAGTTGGAGGTTGCTATGAGCTGTGATGCCATGGCACTCCACCCAGGGGGATAGCTTGAGGCTCCGTCTCAAAAAAAAAAAAAAAAAAGAATAATAGCTATTTTATGAAAACCACTTTCTGTTCATTTGTATCACAACTAGCAATATAGAAAAGAGAAGTGTATAGAGTAAATGGTGTAGGTCCCTGGCCACATCCCACATCTGCCCCGTGAGAAGTGGTTACCATAGTCAATAACAAGGACTGTGATCTTCCAGTCTCCTTTTCACATGTGTCAGATATGTATTTAGTGGTGTGCTAGAACCAGCTTGTACTTGCACTTGCTCTTGAGAGCCAGGTGAAATTTTCAGGAAAGGTATGAGCTAGCTGTTGAAAAAAAGTCATTATTGACTGGGTGCCTATAGCTAAGTGGTTAGGGTGCCAGGCACCTGCTCTGGGGCTGGTGGGTTCAATCCTGGCCCGGGACATGTTAAACAACAACAACAACAACAAAAGAATAGTCAGCATTGTGGCAGGCTCCGATAGTCCCAGCTACTACTAGGGAAGCTGAGACAAGAGAATCGCTTGAGCCCAAGAGATTGAGGTTGCTGTGAGCTATGATGCCACAGCACTCTACCAAGGGTGACAAACTAAGATTATGCCTCAATTTTTTTAAAAAGTGATTATTAAAAATTAAATTATGCAAACTTAACAAATTATATTAAAAGCAAAGATAACGAGTGCTCAAAACTCATCACTGAGGTTAATTTATTATGGAAGAAAGAAAAAATATATATCTTTTGCAAGTTTAGTTTAGCTTAAATGCATGGTGTTTATAAAGTTTAGAGTAGTGATGATGTTGATATTTTAATGAGGATTGCATTGAATCTCTAGATTGCTTTGGGTAGAATAGACATTTTAACAATGTTGATTCTTCCCAGCCAAGAGCATGGCATGCTCTTCCATTTGTTAATGTCTTCTGGTATTTCTTTCGTTAGGGTTTCATAATTCTCCTTTTAGAGGTCCTTCATCTCTTTTGTTAGGTATATTCCTAAGTATTTTATTTTCTTTGAAGCTACTGTGAAGGGAATTGTGTCCATGATTTGTTTCTCATCTTGGCTTTTATAGGCATACACAGAGGCTACTGATTTGTGGACATTGATTTTATATCTTGAGACATTCCTGTATTTCCTGATCAGTTCAAGAGTTTTGTGGTTGAGTTTCTGGGGTTTTCTAAGTACAACATCATATCATTAGCAAAGAGTGAGAGTTTGACCTCCTCTTCCCCCATTTGGATGCCCTCTAATATCCTTCTCTTGTCTGACTGCATTGACTAGAACTTCCAGCACAATATTGAATAATAGTGGCAATAGTAGAAATCCTTGTCTGGTTCCAGTTCTAGGTAGAAAATCTTTCAGGTTTACTCCATTCAGTGTGATATTAGTGATGGGTTTGTCATAGATGGCTTCAATCACCTTAAGAAATATGCCCCCTATGCTTATTTTCTTAAGTGTTTTTGTTAGAAAAGGATACTGAATTTTATCAAATGTTTTTTCTGCGTCTATTGAGAGGATCATATGGTCTTTGTTTTTCTGCTGTTGATATGATGAATTACATTTATTGACTTGTATATGTTAAACCAGCCTTGCATCCCTGGTATGAAGTCTACTTGATCAGGCTGTATAATTTTTTTAATAAGTAGCTGCATTCTGTTAGCTAAGATTTTGTTGAGTATTTCTCCATTGATATTCATTAGTGAAGTTGCTCTGTAGTTCTCCTTTTCACTTAGGTCCTTTCCTGGTTTTGGAATCAGGCTGATGTTTACTTCGTAGAATGTATTGGGGAAGTTTCCTTTCTTCTCAATGTTTTGGAATAGGTTCTGCAGAATAGGTACATGCTCACCTTTGAAGGAGTGATAAAACTCTGGTGTGAGGCCATCTGGTCCTGGGCTTTTTGTTGTTGTTGGAAGTCTTTTTATTGTTTCTTTGATCTCAGTGCTTGATAGTAGTCTCTTTAAGAGATCTATTTCTTCTTGGTTAAGTATAGGCGCTAGCATGGTTCCAGGTATTGGTCCTTTTTCTTCACATTGTCAAATTTCAGGCATAGAGTTTTTTTGTAGTAGTCAGAAATAATCTCTTGTATCTCTGTGGCATCAATTGTTATTTTCCCCTTTTCATTTCTTTCTTTTTGTTTTCTTTCTTTCTTTTTTTTTTTTTTTTTTTTTTTGCAGTGTTTTGCCAGGGATGGGTCTGAATCCGCCACCTCTGGCATATGGGGCCTGTGCTCCACTCCTTGAGCCACAGGCACCACCCACCCTTTCATTTCTGATTGAGGTTTTTCAAGATTTAATTTATCTATTTCTAGTTTATCTGGCCAATAGTTTATTGATTTTATTTATCTTTTCAAAGAATTAACATTTTGTTTCATTAATTTTCTGAATGATTCTTTTGTTTTCAATTTTATTTATTTTTAATTTAATTTTTGTTATTTCTTTTCTTCTGCTAGGTTTGGGATTGGATTGCTCTTCCTTTTCCATTTCTTTAAGATGATTTATTAGATTGTTGTGTTCTCTGTTTTTCAGATGTAGACATCTAATATGTTAAAGTTTCCCTCTTAGGACTGCTTTTGCAGTGTCCCACAGGTTTTGGTAGCTTGTGTCTTCATTATTGTTATGGTCAAGGAAGTTAATAATTTCTTCTTTAATCTCTTCCTTAGCTCGACGCCTATGGCTCAAGTGGCTAAGGCGCCAGCCACATACACCTAAGTTGGTGGGTTCGAATCCAGCCCAGGCCCACAAAACAACAATGATGGCTGCAACCAAAAAAAAAAAAAAATAGCCAGGTGTTGTGGCAGGAGCCTGTGGTCCCAGCTACTTGGGAGGCAGAGGCAGGAGACTCGCTTGAGCCCAGGAGTTGGAGGTTGCTGTGAGCTGTGATGCCAGACCACTCTACCCAGGGGGACAACTTGAGGCTCTGTCTCAAAAAAAACAAAAAACAAAAAACTCTTCCTTGACCCAACTGTCATTCAGCATAAGGTTGTTTAGTTTCTATGCCTTTGTGTGAGGATGAAAATTTTTGTTGGAGTTGAGTTCCACCTGATTGCCTTGTGGTCTGAGAAGATACAAGGTATAATTTTAATTATTTTGATTTTGTTGAGGTTTCCTTTTTATAAAAAAATTTTTTTATTGGGACAGAGTCTCACTATGTCACCCTTAGTAGAGTGCCATGGCATCACAACTCATAGCAACCTCAAACTCTTGGGCTTAAGTGATTCTCTTGCCTCAGCCTCCCAAGTAGCTGAGACTAGAGGCACCCACTACAATACCTGGTTATTTTTTGTTGCAGCTGTCATTGTTATTTAGCTAGCCCAGGTTGGGTTCGAATCTGGCTGCCTCAGTGTATGTGGTTGGTGCTACAACCGCTGTGCTACAGGACCAAGCTGATTTTGTTGAAGTTTTATTTGTGACCTAGGATATGATCTATTTTGGAGACAGTTCCATGGGCTGATGAGAGAACTTATATTCCTTAGCGCTGAGATGGTGTTTTCTGTGTATGTTTATTAAGCACAATTGTTCTAGGGTAGTGTTTAAGTCCCTTGTATCTTTGCCTAGTTTATGTTTAGAGCAGTGGTTCTCAACCTTCCTAATGCCACGACCCACCTCATGTTGAGGTGACCCCCATTCATAAAATTATTTTTGTTGTTACTTCATAACTGTAATTTTGCTACTGTTATGAATCATGATATAAATATCTGATATGCAGGATGTATTTAGACAACCCCTGTGAAAGGGTCATTCTACCCCCAAAGGGGTCACAACCCACAGGTTGAGAACTGCTGGTTTAGAGGATCTGTTCAGCTCCATAAGAGGAGTGTTAATGTCCCCTACTATTATAGTGTTATAGGATATCATATAATTTATAACAGTTAAGTTCTGTTTCATAAATCTGGGAGCATTCATGGGTGCATGAATATTTAGAATCGAAATGTCCTTTTGTTGTATTGTTCCCTTGACCAATATGAAGGGCCCATCTTTGTTTTTGTTTTGAGACAGAGTCTCACTTTCTTGCCCCTGATAGAGTGCTATAGTGTCATAGCTCACAACAACCTCAAATTCTTAGGCTCAAGCAAACCTTTTGCCTCACCCTCCCAAGTAGCTGGGACTACACCACCACAACACCCAGCTATTGTTTTAGAGATGGGGTCTTACTCTGGCTCAGGCTGATCTTAAAGTCATGAGTTCAAGCAATCCACTCGCCTTAGTCTCTCAGAGTGCTGGGATTATAGGCATGAGCCACCATGCCTGGCCCTATCTTTATCTTTTTTGCTTTTATTGCTTTAAATACACTTGTATCTGAAAATAAGATTGTGCCCTCTCCTTTCTGATTTCCATTTGCCAGAAATATTGTTTTCTATCCCTTCACCCCAAGTCTTGCTTAGTCTTTCAAGGCTAGGTATGTTTCCTGTAGACATCATATGGATGGCCTGTGCTTTTTTTTTTTTTTTTTTTTTAATCCAATCAGCCAGCCTGTGCCTCTTCAGTGGGGAGTTCAAGCCATTAACATTTGTTGAGAGAATTCATATCATAAGTGTGGTGTAGTTCTATGCTTCTTATTTTGTGAAAGCCCATTGCCCAGTTTTATCTTTTGCATCATTTTGGAAGCTAGGTTTTATTCCTTTAGTTTCTGGATTTTTAGTTTGCTGGTGGTCCATTGTGATGGTCAGTGTGGAGAATAGGTCTAAATATTTCCTGTGGAGCTGGTCTTATTGTGGCAAACTTCCTCAATGTTTGCATATAAGTAAAAGATTTGATTTCTCCATTGATTTTAAAGCTTAGCTTAACAGTATGTAGAATTCTGGGCTGAAAATTATTTTGTTTAAGTAGGTTAAAGGTAAATGACCATTCTCTTCAGGCTTGAATAGTTTCATTTGAGAAGTCCTCTGTCACCCAGATTGATCTGCCCCTATAGGTCGATTGGTGCTTACTCTTGACTGCTTGTAGAATTTCCTCTTTCATCTTGACTTTGGTTCATACAATGTGTCTTGAAGATGCTCTGTTTGAGTTGAGATGACCTGGGGTTTGTTATCCCTCTCAAAGGAGTGTGTCAGAATCTTTGGTGATACTTGGGAAATTTTCATTTATGATATAATCTAGTAGGGCTTTCATTCCTCTGGGACATTGTTCTTCCCCATCTACATATAATTTGTGTTTCAACACTTCATGAAATGCCATAATTCTTTGAGTGAATATTCATTCTGTTTTCTCTCTTTCCTTTTCTGCTTCTTTAATTGCCTCTGTTAGCTCAAGAGATTTATCATCTAGCTGTGAGATTCTTTCTTCTCCATGGTATAATCTATTATTTATACTGTCTACTGCATCTTTAAGTTCCCTGATAGCTTCAATTCCTTAAGCTCCTCTATATCTTTTCTATATTCTTCATATCTTTCATCCCTTATTTGGTTCTTTTTTTGGATTTCCTTTTGGTTGTTTTCTAATTTCTCAAAATTTAATTCATTATTTTAATCATCCATATTTCAAATTCCCTTTCTGTTATTTCTATCATTTCTTTATAGGTGAAAGCCTCTGCAGTAGCTATCTCATGGTCCCTTGTGGGTCAGGTTGTTCTGTTCTGGTTTTTCATGTTGTCCTTAGGTGTTGAAGCAGTTCTCAACCTGTGGGTCACGACCCACAAGAACTGTATTAAAGGGCCATGGCATTAGGAAGGTTGAGAACCACTGGTGAAGAGAAAGAAGGGAGAAAAGATAGAAAAAGAGAAAATAAAAATGAAAAGGAGTAAAAAGAAAGATTGACAAAAAGAAGAGAACAGAATGAGAGAGACAGGAGTCATAGTGGTGCTATAGTTAACTCACATCCACTATTTCCAGCCTCTGGGGGAGCTGGGATGTGTGGGTCCCTAGAGGTTAGAAGCTCCTTACCAGTCTGAGCAGAAACAGGACCCAACCTCCACCAAATAGAGAAGAAGAAAAAAAAAAACCCCAAAATAAAAAACAGCAATTTGTCACAGCGGTGACTTACCATTAGAGTCAAAGCTAGAACAACCCCTTATACAAGGGGATCAAGGTCTCTGTGAGCCAGGCCAATGCTGTGATACCCTAGCCCAGGCCTCAGAGTGAGGCTGTGTGCCATAAAGGTGATACAGATTGACAAAGAATAAGATAGATCAGAAAAAAAGAAATAATAATAATTTTTAAAAAAAATTTTTTTTAATGTTTTTTTTTTTGAGACGGAGCCTCAAGCTATCCCTCTGGGTAGAGTGCCATGGCATCACAGCTCATAGCAACCTCCAACTCCTGGGCTCAAGCGAGTCTTCTGCCTCCACTTCCCAAGTAGCTGGGACCACAGGCGCCCGCCACAACGCCTTCTTCTGAACATTGATCTTCTATGTGCTTATTAAAAAAAAAAAAACATGTGGCTACTGCCATCTGTTGGAATGAATGTGAGTACTCTTCAGCCACATGGGTCATTCTATGTACCCAAATGTCTGTCCCTTCTCTCCCAAGGGTAATAGTCTGCCTTTGATTTATAATAGAGTTCCCAACTTCCAGCTCTAGAATTTGGTTCATTGTGAGAATGTTTTCTACTGCGGTGAGGTACTTTCTCTTTAGATGTTTGAGTTCTTTCTCCTGAAGACACAGCGGGAGGTTTTCTGTGTTGCTGGGAAGACTTAGAGAGTGAAGCAGGAATGAGGGGAGGAGGGACGTGGTTGGGAACAAAAGTGTTGTTAACATGGAGTAGTAGAAGCTGCATTGGACTAAGAGGTAGAGGAATCAGTCAAAATTCAGTTATTAAATTGTGGTTCATTTTGAGGCCAGTGATTTTATTTCTCTGGGCTTTGGTTTCCTCTGCTGTAAGATGAGAGGGCTGAACTAGAACTGAGAACGTCTTATGAGCTCAAGATCCACACAGTTCATTGTCTTTATATTCAAAGAATGGCAGATGTAACAGCAAATACTAATTTAAAAATAAATGCTTTTCCTGAGAAGCATGAAGAAGAACCATCTACAAATCCATGGGGTGTCTACCTATGTACACCCCTTTCCTCTCCTCTTTGGTTCTTACTTTCCTATACTCTGATTATCAACCATCCTCCATCATCATCACCACCCCCATACTTGTCCTTGTGCAGGAACTGTTTTCTCTCTTCACTTTTGCTCAGCTTTTTTCTTAGTCCTCTTTTCCTCATCCAGCCCCCTAGGTTTTGTATTTTTTTTGCACATTTATTTCTAAGCAGCAGTCTTGGAGAAGCTGCCTCTTCTCTGAGGTGGGGAACAGATGAAGAAGCTAAGCCAGTAAAAGTACACTTCACGTGGGCCTGGGGAGGTGGGAGAAGTGAGAAACACATGCATGTTACCCCCTGTCGATATCAAGAGCCTTCACATCCTGCGTCAGATGAGCACACTGTCTGTGCTGAGTTCACTGGTTAGGGTGCACCACAGAGTTTGTTCCTCTTGAACTGGAGATTTTTGAGGGCTGTGGCTATTTTACTCCTTTCTCTTGCCTTGCTAAAGAAAGAAAGACTGGAATTATTATCAAATTCATTTTTCACCTTCTTGAAATTTGATGTCCACAAAATCTGGAGTTTATTTGCTTCTTCCTTGCCTCCTTTTTTTCATAATAGTCAGTGGTACCATTTGTTTACAACAGATCAGAGAAGGGGAGCATTTCAGAACAATTCCTTTACGTTTTTTTTCTTGCAGAATGACGTCTTAGTTGAGTCTTCACTGGATGTGGTCAAAATGGAGCTGGGGCGTGGGGCTGAGCCTCCCTCAGCCTGAATTCTCCCCAGGTGGTGATTCTGCAAACCTACCTGGGCAAAGCTGGCTGTCTTAGCCTGGACTCTCTGCCCACCTTTGCTCCTCTCCTGTGCTGGGATCTGACAGGTGGGGAGGGAGTACAGCCTGTGGGGCTCAGACTTTCACGGAAATAAAAAAGAGGAGTTTGGAGAGCTTCCTAGAGCACATGTTGCCAGTTCTGTCAGTGAAAAGATGGTTCAGAGGGCCCCAGGCAACCAGGAGGAAAGGAAATGAGTCTCCCCTCCCCACCAGGCTCACGTGGGAATAGATCTGTGGGAGAGGGGTCTTCTTTGTCATCGCTAGAGAATCACAGCCAGGTTTGCAGTCAGTGATCATGATTCATCTCCTCAGTCAAGGTTTGGGAGGATTACAGTTGGAATTTGAAAAAGTCATTTCTATATCTGGCAATGAAGGAACTCTGAGTGATCACCATGTACTGACTGTGTGGCATCTTGTCATCTTTGGTAATATCACTAGCTTAGTCAGCTCGGCATGCTCTAACAGAATGCCATAGATTGCATGGCTTATAAACAACAGACATTTCTTTCTCGCAGTTCTGGAGGCTGGAAGTGCGGGGTCAGGTAGCAGCCCAGTAGGTTTTACTGAAGGCCTCTCATGAGACAGAAAATGAGAGTGAGAGCTTGCTAGGTTCTCTTTCAGAAGGGCACTAATCCCTTCATAAGACTCCAGGCTGATGACTAACTCACTTCACCAAAAGCCCCTCGGCCCCCAATATCATCATGTTGGGGGTTAGGATTTCAATGTATTAAGTTTGGGGGACACAAACATTCAGTCCCTAGCAATTGGCAATAGTACTGTATTGAGAAAAATGTAGACTGTATTAAAAAAAAAAGTTGTCTAAATAAAATGCCACTGTAATGGTGCTCTCTAACCACCAACGTCCTTAGGTTACGGGTGCAGGCAGTGTACGCCTATGTGTGAGTGTATATATATCCAGTGCTTTTTCTGGGCATTTGTGTTTTAAAGCACAGAATAAAGCAATGAGCAGCGTTCACATTCCCAGTTGACTACAGCTAGTGTGTGGTTGTGAAGGCAGAGTGTTCTTAAAACGGCCCAATATGTCAACAATGTCTTCTCCTGCTTTGCTTCAGGAAGGATGAACATTTATTTAACAATCTGACAGCATAAAACGTGAGCCTGAGCCGAGCACAGTGGCTCATGCCTGCAATCCCAGCACTCTAGGAAGCCGAGGCTAGAGTACTCTTTGAGTTTAGGAGTTCCAGAACAGCCTGAGCAAAAGCGAGACCCCATCTCTACTAAAAATAGAAAAATTATCCAGGTGTTGTGTGGGTTCCTGTATTCCCAGCTACTGGGGAGGCTGAGGCAGGAGGATGGCTTGAATGTAGGAGATTGTAGTTGCTGTGAGCTGGGCTGAGGTCATGGCACTCTAGTCTGGGGGATAGAGCGAGATTCTGTGGTCTCTGGGTACCTGCAGCTCACTGTCCACAGGCCAGAGAACTCATTGCTAGTACCAATGCTGACCCAGGCCTTTCTTCTGGATGGACAGCCCCAGTTCCTAACCTCAGCCCAGAGGGGCATAACTTTTTGTTTCTTATATGTTCCCGTATGGAGGATCCATTGCTGAGGATGGGCCCGTGGAGGTGACCGCCTCCCTTAGCTCCTGCAGAGTAGGCCAACACCGAGGCAGTCTCAGACATTAGAGCACAAAGCTGTGCTGCCCTTGAGTGCTATCCCTGCCTATAAAGTTGTGTGGCATAAGAAGTGATAGGGGTTCTGGTGACTGGCATCAGCATGCTGTGACTGTAGACCTGACTCTGGGCACCATGTGGGTGCAGAGTTACCACCCCACCCTCCCAGAGCCGCTGCCCTCTTATGGGGTCTTTTGGCAGGAAATAGTGGTCCAAAGTATCCGGGCACTTTAATGCCTTCAAAACAATATTGTGGGATAAATTATAGCATAACACAAGAATGGAAGAAAAAGTATCTAATGTACACACCTCTATATGAAACTAATTTATACCTTTTGTATGATAGCTATAACCTAATAACAGCCTAAGAATATGGGGAGGGGGGAGGGAAAGGGAAGGGGGAATGGGTGGAGGGAGGAGGATTGGAAGGATCACTTCTGAGGTTTATCTTACAAGGGTACAAGTGAATCTTTCTAAGAGTAGAATGTGAACGTTTTAAAACAATAACTGAGAAAATGACATGAAGTCTATGTTAACCAGTTTGATGGAAGTGTTTTGGATTGTGTGCGAAAACCCCACACTGTACCCCAGAAGTGCATTAATGTACATAGTGACCATTCAATAAAAAAAAAAGAAAAAAGAAAAAAAATATTATAGCATAACAATGGCACTGGGAAGTAGAGCTTTAAAGGGATTCAATGATGACTTTGACTTGAAATCTAGGGAGTCCTCTTTTAGGTTATACCTCAGTGTAGTTTTGTTTTTTTTTTTTAACACAGCTAATTTGTTTGTTCCATTAAAATTGCCTCTAAGTGGACTTTATCAGAAGCCTGTATTTTCCTATTATGAAGAAGTCTGGTGACCATTGGTAAGAACTTAGAGGTAAAGTTATCACTAGCCACTTTCAACTAACTACCAGCTGGAATGACCAGCTGCATTACACTTGGTTAAGATAGAAGATGAGACAGGAATGGCAGTCACTGCATATGAGGCGAGAGCTGGCACTAATGGAGCCCTCCCCCAGCATCATGCCCCATGCTCCGTGTACCTGAGGGTCATCACATTTAGTCCCCAGGACAACTCATGGGACAAGTATTCTCAGCCCTGTATTCAGAGAGTCTCACATAGCATAACTAGGCTTAGGATTCTGGCTCCCTGCCCCAACGCCTTGAGTTATGATGGGAAGCCCTGTTTTTTCCCAGAGATTCTAGTGAGCAGCTTGGTGTAGCGAGAACTCCAACTTTAGGGCACCAAATCAGGAAGGAGCGCCTAATCGACTTGGCAGCTGTGGATATCATCCCTGCCCTCATGAAATGTACAGACTTATTAGTCTAATGGCAGAGATACAATCTTGGTGTAAAATAAATACTTACTAGTACTGTTATGCTGAAAACAATATTGTTTTATTATACCATTATAAGTAGTCTCTTCTTTTTTTTTTAAATTTTATTTCTTATAGCCTAACTGTGTACATTAATGCAATCATGGGGTACAGTGTGCTGTTTTCTTTTTTTTTTTTTTTTTGAGATAGAGCCTCAAGCTATCCCCCTGGGTAGAGTGCTGTGGAACCACAGCTCATAACAACCTCCAACTCCTGGGCTCAAGCGAGTCTCCTGCCTCAGCCTCCCAAGTAGCTGGGACCACAGGCGCCTGCCACAACGCCTGGCTATTTTTTTTGGTTGCAGCCCTCATTGTTGTTTGGCGGGCCCAGGCTGGATTCAAACCTACCACCTTAGGTGTTATGTGGCTGGCGCCTTAGCCACTTGAGCCACAGGCACCGAGCCTGTGCTGTTTTCATATACATTTTGAAATACTCTCATCAAACTGGTCAACATAACCTCCATGTCACTTTCCTAGTTATTGAGTTAAAACGTTCATACTCTGCTTTTAGAAAGATTCACTTGTATCCTTGTAAGATAAACCATAGAGATGACCCCACCAATCTCTCCCTCCCACCCCCTTCCCATATTTTAAGACTATGATTTCCTATAAAAGCTATGAATTAGTTTCAAAGTAGGGCTGTGTACATTGGATACTTTTTCTTCCATTCTTGAGATACTTTGCTAAGAAGAACATTTTCCAATTCCATCCATATAAATATGAAGGAGGTAAATCTCCATCCTTCTTTAGGGCTGCATAGTATTCCATGGTGTACATGTACCACAATTTATTGATCCATTCGTGGGTTGATGGGCATTTGGGCTTCTTCCATGACCTAGCAATTATGAATTGGGCTGCAATAAACATTCTGATACAAATATCTTTGTTGTAATTAGATTTTTGGTCTTCTGGATATATACCTAATAAAGGAATTGCAAAATCAAATGGCAGGTCTATTTTTAGTTCTCTCAGTGTTCTCCAGATGTCTTTCCAAAAGGAACGAATTAATTTGCATTCCCATCAGCAGTGTAGAAGTGTTCCCTTTTCTCCACATCCACGCCAACATCTCTGGTTTTGGGATTTTGTGATATGGGCTAATCTTACTGGGGTTAGGTGGTACTACAAAGTAGTTTTGATTTGCATTTCTCTGATGGTTATGGATGGAGAGCACTTTTTCATATATCTGTAGGCCATGCACCCATCTTCTTTAGAGAAATTTCTATTCAAGTCCCTTGACCATCCTGAGATGGGATCGCTTGTTTTTTTGGGTTTTTTTTTGCTAATACGTTTGAGTTCTCTGTGAATTCTGGTTATTAAACCTTTGTCAGAGACATAACCAGCAAATATCTTCTCCCATTCTGAGGGCTGTCTACCGGCTTAATCTCTTCTTTTTGTATGTCTGCAAATCAATTATATTTTCCTGCATCCTGAGAGATAACAATGTGAGCAGACAGGTGTTTGATTAATTTATCCACCATCCATCCATCCATCCAACAAATATTTGGTGATTTTGACTAAATGCCAGTATGTTTGCTGAAGAGCTAGGACATTAAAAAATAGGTGTAGCTTCTTCTCCCAACCCCTCATGAAGAATCCTGAGGGAAGGAAGCAAGAGCTATGGAAGAGGGTTTCTGGGAGAGTAAGCTTATGAGCTCTCATTGAGGGGTGCACGGTACTGATGAGGGGCAGGACTTTGAACAGGAAATGGGCTGGTGCAGTGAGCCCTGAGGATGAGCAAAGGGATCCTCTGAGGGAAGCTTGGACACCTGTGGGATGTGGAAATTTCAGAGGAGAGGGAGAGTTGGGCAATGCTGAAGAGATAGGCCAGAGATTCTCCCTGGCAAACTGCTGCAGAAGGATGGATCCCCTGGGCAGACAGCCTCAGACAGCTGAGGCTGAATTTAGTAGGTGGTTGTGGTGGGGGTCATCAAGGCTTTGAGAACTGGCAAAATCCATGACATGGGATTAGTGGGAAAAGGGAACTATTTAGAGTCATGCTAATCCTGGCTAGAATCCTGGCTTAGTCTTTTTAGCTGACCACATGGTCAGCTGTCTCTCTGTCATGTTTGCAGGACCCCACTGTAAGCAGCCTGGTTGAGACAACTACAGTGGTCCTACAAGATGCCTGAGGCTGAACCAGGGGGCTGGCAGTAGAAATGGTGAAAGATGAGAGACAGACCTGAGTCAAGGAAGATGGGATAGAACCTAAAGATTATGAACTGAAATAATAAAATCTTTAAGCCCCTCTTCCCTTCAGGGGTTGACTAACTGGACCTTCTCTTGCCCAAGGTGTACCCCAAAGCTGAATTGCTAGCCCTGAGAAAGGAGATCAGATAGACTTCCTCACATTACCCACCTCCTTAGAGATGTCCTTTGTGACTCATTAATAATAGGCTTAAGGCTGGCTCAGCACCTGTGGCTCAATCGGCTAAGGCGCCAGCCACGTACACCTAAGGTGGTGGGTTCGAATCCCCAGCCCAGGCCCGCCAAACAGCAATGATGGCTGCAACCAAAAAAAAAAAATGGCCGGGCATTGTGGCGGGCACCTGTGGTCCCAGCTACTTGGGAGGCAGAGGCAGGAGACTCGCTTGAGCCCAGGAGTTGGAGGTTGCTATGGGCTGTGATGCCATGGCACTCTACCCAGGGGGATAGCTTGAGGCTCTGTCTCAAAACAAAAAAAATGCTTAAGGCTATGTAAGACATATCTGCAGGTCCTCAATATACATAACAAATCACTTGAGTCTGGGCACAAGTCCTGTGTCTGTCTCTAATTACCAGCCCTTATCTTAACTCAAGCATTCCTGTTTTGCTGACTTTTGCTGACTCCTGATCTATTAGATGAAGCCTAACTCTTTCAGCCAATTGTCAGTTAAAGAGAAGACAATCAAAGGTTAAAACAAGGCTAATCAAAAGTTAAACCAAAGCCCTTGCCCCCTTTGACACATCCTACCTTTTGGGAGCAAATCAGTATGTGCCTTCTGCATACTGATTTATAACTTAGCCTGTAATTCCTGTCTCCTTGAAATGTATACAACCAAATTGTAAACCCCCTACAGCCAGTCCACTTGGTTAAGGCTCCTTGGGTGTGGCTCCAGGTCATAGTTCTCAAATTTGTCTCAGAATAACCTCTTTAAATTATTTTATAGCATGTGGCTTCTTTTCCATTGACAAGACAACTGGAGGTGTAGTTGGTGGGGGTGAGGAGTGTGGAGTGAGATGTGACCAAATGGATGGATTCTTCGCTGCCTACCTGGTTCCTAGCCCAGGAGTAGAGTTGCTATAGAGCTCTGACAGTACTTATTTATTTATTTATTTTTTTGGTCTGGATTTTTTTTTCAAGCCACAGCAAATTCTAAGAGTCCCTATTTCCGGCACCAGATCTTATGTCTGATGGCTGATTTACGTACAACCTGAGGTGGCAAAGGATTTTCACTTTTCCTAAGGGCTCAAACCACACAGAGTTGCTTGGTTACCTCCCTTTGTTCTGCTGTGAATGCGGAAGGCAAGCTGCTGCCTGCTGCTGTTACTGACATCACCTTACTGGAGGGTCTCATCTCTGCGGCTATACTGGTGGGGGCAGGGGCAGGAAAGACCAGCATGGCAGTTTCCACATTGGGACTGCAGTCCCAGCTTCAGCTTCAAACACTTTTATCCCTGATGTATTGTTTATAAACATGCTAGGAAAACAGAATTAGGGGGAAAATTAACTCATGATTGCTGGACTATGGGTGAGATGAATGCTTTTAAAAGCATCACTTCCTGGCTTGGCGCCTGTAGCTCAAGTGGCTAAGGCATCAGCCACATACACCTAAGGTGGTGGGTTCGAATCCAGCCCTGGCCCGCCAAACAACAATGATGGCTGCAACCAAAAAATAGCTGGACATTGTGGTAGGCGCCTGTGGTCCCAGCTACCTGGGAGGCTGAGGTAAGAGACTCACTTGAGCCCAGGAGTTGGAGGTTGCTGTGAGCCATGATGCCACAGCACTCTACCCAGGGGCATAGCTTGAGGCTCTGTCTCAAAAAATAAAAAAAATAAAAGCATCACTTACCCGGGGGAAACCAAGCAGCAATCTACCAAGGGAAAACACATCATAAGAGAAGACAATCAAAAGTTAAAACAAGGGTAATGAATTTGATAAAGAAAGAACTGTTTTCATTATTGCTGTATTGTCTCACAAAGGGGACTTTGGATTAACCTGCGAAGAGAAGGCTGTGTTGAATAGACACAATGAAATTCATGCTTTTGGACCCTGAACCTTTCAGTGTGCTATGTAAACGCTCCACATCTTCACCAGCAGATGTCACTGTTTACACGTAGAATGCAGACAGCCCCAGACGTTTCCCCTCCACCCCTTTCTAAAGCTAAAATAAGACAAGCTTGTCCACTTTTTTTTTCCCCATAAAGCCGTATCACATGACCATTTTTGTTCTGGAAAAGAATGTTATTGCTTATCCCTTTAAAGAACTGAATATGTAAAGGGAACTGGCTTTTGAGAGACCCACATATTTCACATTTTAAGCTATATGGTGAAACTTCATTATAAAGGAACTGTTGGCCACCTGCTATGAGATTCAAGGTATCCAAAAACAGCCTTTGAGGGTCTTAAAACCTCTTGGGAGAGATGAGATTTAAATAATAAAACAACTTAAAGCATTGGAAGTTAAGTATTCAAACTGAAAATGAGTGTCATTTGGTGTCAGGAAGACAGACAGTCAGTGGAGGCCAGAGTAGCTGGAAGGCTTTGGGGAAGGATCCCCCAAGATAAAGAGGGTGCATTCATTTGGTTCATAATGAAAAGGTACTGTCTTGTTGCTTTTTTTCCCCTGAGAGAATAAAAAGAAAAAAAGAATTATTTTGGGAGGATCCATTGGATGGAGTTTATGAAAAATGTGATGTTATTACAGAATCCACGAGCAAGAACAAGAACTCCTCAGTAGTACAGAAATAAGATTATCCACCATGCCACCTGGTTAACAGTACGGTCCCTATGTTTCCTTATTTTCTCAGTCCCAAATCTAGAGGTATATTGACATCTGGTCACACAATAAAACAGAAGGGTTGAAATCAGGGGTGTTTCTGGAAATTCTAGGACATACAGATGTTGCAAGTGTTTGGGCGAAGACAGTGACTTGAGTCTCATGAACTTGGGGCGTCTCAGTGGTATGCCACTGATGGAAAGTCTGGGGAAGGTGAGCTTGGATGGAAAGAGGCTGAGCACAGGATGATCCCTGTTGCCAAAACTGACATAGATCTGGACGTGCTAAAGGTCAAGAAGCTGGAAGCCTGACCAGAGTGGGCAGGACTGGAAACTATATTTAGGAGCAACTGGGAGAACAGAGAGAAGGCGCCAGGTTGCAGTAGTGAAGGTTCACTACTGCCTTAAGGAGCCAGTTCATTTACACAGATAAATAAGTAATATTCAAGAAGGACAATACCTGCAAACCACTCCTTGTCACGACATACTCTTGAGTACACAAGTTCTCACTGACTTTATATCCTTGCTTCATTCACATCGTGAAATCATGGTCAGAAGCCTTCAGTCTGCACCCTTTCCATGCATTCCAGGGTTTCACCACAATTACCTGGGACCTCCAAATGTTCTTCTACCAATCAGCTGCCTATCACACTTGCATCAGCCCTTCTGATCTCTGGGAAAGCAACTCATCCAACATGGAAGGTCCAGTCCTCAGTATGGTTCAATTAGTTCATTTCCTGAATCCTGACAGAGAGGGGGAGAATGGAAGAGAAAGAGGGAGAAAGTGAAAGAAGGGAGAATGAGAGAGTGAGTGACAGAGAGCACTTGCATGTTATGGGGGTGGGGGGGCTGGAAGTTGAAAGCACCCACAACCTTCATGTTCCCTGAATTACTCTCTAACCTTAACAAGCTCCTAAATAGATCCATGCCTTAGTTTGTTTAACTGCAGAATGGGGAAAACATGTCTCCCTCTCAGGGTAAAGATTATACAAATGATGTGCTCAGTGGGACAAACAGTAATCAGACATGTTAACACTAATTATGTGGTTTTCACACTGAGTGGTGTGGGTAGAGACCTGGTATGGGTAGGACCAGAGTGTATATGACAGAATCGCAGAGTAAATTATTCTCATCTGGCATAAGTGATGAAAATGAAGATTACATATTTGATCAGAGATAAGAAATTTATGGGCATGGCTGCTGTGGCTCTGATTATTTCACATATGAGTGTGTAGTAAGAGGCAGCATTTCTTTTGTTTAAAACCCTGTGCACTTAATTCACATTCAGAAAAGGGTCTAGAATTATCCAGGCTCCTTGCAAACAAGAAATTGGGATGTCGGCAAGGCCAGTGTTGTTGTGAGAAGGTTGAATTATTAATCATAAAATAGCAAAACAGGGCACTTTTATTTATAGCAAACTGTTGCTAAGCAGATGATAAAGACCCCTTTTAGAGCTTGCATATTTTTTTTCCTCAGAGAAGGGGTTGGCTTATACAACGATTTTTCAGATGAAATAAAAACCTCACACACTCATGAGCCTGGAGTGTTTGTGGTTTTTAGACCAAGGTCCTGGGCATCAGCCCGCACTGCAGGATGGAGAACGTGATGTGGAGGAACCTGGGAAGGGAGGCAAGGCAGCTCCTGGCTCCTTTTAATGGCAGACTGGGTATATGAAATCTCTGCTGACTGAGGTGAGTGAGCAGCCCCAGGGGAACCTACGGGAGCTACTGTGCCTTCCTCCCCTTCCCAGATCACAATGACCTGCTATGCTGGTCAGTCCAGCAGCCTGTCTCTGGCCATTACTCCCTCAGACTTGACTCCCTGGTCCCTCTAGTAATGGATGCTGCATCCTTGTAGGAAGTGTGGGGGGAGGCCAGTTCACAGAGGTCTGCTGTGTTCAGTTCCTGTGAGTACGAACTCCAGGCTTTTTTCAAAACCATGGGGCTGGACTTTTGCAGTTTCTAGATGTGACAGATACTTAAATATTGGTGGAATTCATGAATGAGCTCATGCATGCATTTGGACCTATTTAAGAAAAATAGCCCCCAAAGCATATCCACATCCTAACCCCTGGAACTTACATTTATTTGGAAAAAGGGTTTTTGCAGATGTGATTAAATTAAGGGTCTTGCCATGGGGCAGATGATCCAGGATTATCCTGTAGACCCTAAATACAATCACGTGTATCCCTGTACAAGGGAAGCAGAGGGAATTTTAACTGCAGAGGAGAAGGTGATACGAAGACAGAGACAGAGCGCTAGAGACTGAATATTCCTGTCCACCCAAAATTCATATGTTGAAACCCAGCCCTTATGCGATGGTATTAGGAGGTGGGGTATTTGGGCAGAGTCTTCATGAAAAGGATGAATATTCTTTCAAAGAGGTTCCAGAAAGGTCCCTTACACCTTCAATCACATGAAGACACAACAAAAAGATGACTGTGAGCCAGGAAACAGGCCCTCACCAGACACCAAATCTGCCAGGCCCCAGAACTGTGAGAAATACATTTCTGTTGTTTATAAGCCACACAGTCTATGGGGTTTTCTTACAGCAGACCAAATAGATTCAAACACAAAGATTGGAGTGACAAAGCCACAAGCCAAAGTCACCTAAACGGGAAAAGGCAAAGAAGGGATTCCTGGAGTCTCCGGAGGGAGTGTGGCCTGCTGACACCTTAACTGCAGTACAGTGAAACTGACTTCATACTGCTGGCCTTCAGAACTATGACAAATTAATTTCTGTTGCTATAAGCCACCAAATGTATGGAGATTTTTTAGAACTGCTTTAGGACACTAATACGGAAAACACAGCCATTCCTTCCTCCCACCAAACTCCAAACAACCAAACTCCATCTTGGTCCGAAAATGTCAGAATAACTAGCATGAGATGCTTTTGTCCTACCTAGTTGTTACTGGGTGAATAGAATCTTTTAAAATAGTTTTTAAAATTGTTATTATAAAAGTAAAACATGTCCAGGGTAGAACAAAAAAGTTAAACATTATACTAAAGTATAAAATTAAATGTGACTTCCACTCTGGATTCCCTGAGGCCAGTCCTCTAAACTGCTTCTCTAAATTATTACAAAATAGAAGTATATTTACATCTCCCCATTCTTTGGCTAGGGCTGGGTTCGAACCCACCACCTCCAGCATATGGGGCTGGCGCCCTACTCCTTTGAGCCACAGGCACCGCCCACATCACCCCATTCTTATACGAACTAGATCATTCATTCACACCAGGTAGCTCCTTTTTTGTTCATTTAAAAACATATCTTAGGGACCTTTTCACATTAGCACATAGATATTTTCTCATTCTTTTTCAGAATTGTATAAACATTTCATTATATGAAAATCTCAATTTATTCAGCCAGTATGAAATGAGAAGTTATTAAGGGAAATGAAGTATGAATTTGCTTTAACAAGGATAGTGTGCCTTTAAACTGTAGGTATAAGATGATAGAATATTTTTCTTTCACTAAATCACAGTAAAGTTTTATGATTGCCCTTAAAAGGCAATGTGATTGATGAAGAGGTGTAGGTTCTGCACAGTAACCCTAGGATTATGGGAGAAGTGTGGGATCCTCCAAGTAATAATATTCACCCTATAATTCCTATAATTTACCTGAAAACTGTTGGGCACAGCCCAGGAGCATAGAATGCTGTGAAACACACTAGATGAGTCAGCGCACTGCTGTTGTGTTTATCTGGGGCCCTACTCCAGGTCTCAGTGGTAGTAAGTGGCAGAGCCAAGATGTTAACCGTGATCAGTTACACCTGAGCCCATCCACACCCTTACCTGGTAAAGACAAATACTCTGGCTGTCAAGTACTTCATTCATTACAAGACACCCCAAACTCTATGGCTTAAAACGATAGCAATCACATATTTGCTCATGATTCCAAAATTTAGGCAGTGCATGGTAAAGACAGCTCATCTTCGGTCCATGTAATATCTGCTTGTATTGTCGTGTCCGAGGGGGAATATTTTACCCACATATCTGGTGTCCCAGCTGGATGGTTGAACACAGGGCAGGCAAGCCATCTCCTTCTACATATGGCCTCTTCATATGACTGGTGTGGGCTTTCTTACACTATGCTGGTCTCTGGCTCGTTGGCCTTCTCACATGGCAACTGGCTTTCCCAGAGCACAAAGCAGGATTGACATTCTTTCTTAATTTCCAAACTTGGAAATTCAAGAGAAACACTTCTGCTGCCTTTGTTGGTCAAGGTGATCACAAGGCCAGGTTGGATTCAAGGCGAGAGGAATCAAACAAACAGTTCAGACTCTTGTTGAGTAAGCATCAAGGTCACATTTCAAAAGAGCATGGGGGATGGAAGATACTGTCGCTGAAACGCCCTACTCCACAACAGGCGGTTAGACACACACGTAAGCACAGCTATCATGGGAGGAGGAAGAAGTGTTGCAGAGGGCCAGAGTTTGTGAGGCTGGCAGATTACTTCCAGCCTGCAGAATGGAAGGCAGAGATTCATGGAGGATGGTTGAGTTGGCATTGGCGAGTAGGTGAGATTAAAATTTTGCATGTGAGAACAAAGTGTCTTAAAAACAGTACAAGTGGGGCAGCGCCTGTGGTTCAAAGGAGTAGGGCGCCGGCCCCATATGCCGGAGGTGGCGGTTCAAACCCAGCCCCGGCCAAAAACTACAAAGAGGAAAAAAAAAGGACATAGTACAAGTGAAGGTCTGAGGTGGGAAGGTGGGGTGTGCGTGTTTTCATAAAAAAGTCTCGCAAGAAGAGGGTTGAAAATCTGTAGAGTGGCCTATTTCTAAGCCAGTGATCAAATGTGGAGCCCGGTAACTGATGAGACTAGCTTTCCTTGGCACCCGGCAGAACAGCGCGTGTTGGCTCGCAGGATGCTGCAAACATGGGCGGAGGTGATGACGTCCCACCCTCGGCCACACCGGCAGGCGGGAACAGCTTGCTCTTTGAGCACTGTTGCCAGGTGGAGACATACGTTCGTGCACCCACACACTGCCATGGACTCCAAGATGAGAGCCAAGGGGGTCGTTTCCTTTGTGCTTCTCTTGAGCTGAGTTCCCTGAAGCGCTTGGTGTGGCACCTGTGCAGCCAGCACAGCTGCCAATGGCAGCGCCGAGGTAATTATGGGAAGAATACGCTAATAAGCAGATGCCCGCGATTAACTCGCCTTTCTGTTGTCTGTCACATCAGAGCGGCATTTGTTGGAGAATTAAATTGGAATCAGATGCCTGCAGTAAATATTTCATTCAGAGCCTTTCACCACAATAGAGGAAGTTGACTTGCAGTCCACCTTCAAACTCCCACCTTGGTCTGAGGCCTGGGTGGGACTCAAGCCTGGAGTCTGCTCCAATGAGCCGCTGCTTAGACAATCAAGGACTCGGGCACGTGTGGTGCCTGCTGGCTTATTAATGCTCGTGTATTATGGGGATGCTTATTTGGCCCCTCACAGAGGACAAAACTTGACTTGGAAAGCATGGAGTAGTTGCTCTGAGAGGACCCAGGGCTCTGCACTGCTCCCTCGTGGAGCTGTGCCCCTGCACTGTCATTCGGCTTCACCCTGTGTGGACACACATATCTCCAGATGTGTCCGACTTGCTATAAAGTGATGCTCACAACAGTGACTTTGGTGTGACGACTGCCCTGAAGCCTGTCAGATTCCATTCCCTCATGCGACGCATTCTCCCCGATGCATCTCACAGAACGGGAACATGAAGGCTGCTAAGGAGAACGGCTATCTTTCTGAGGGGGCTGAATGGTAGTTTCCCTTAAGAACCTCATATCACAACTTCCTCCTAATACTCTGAGTCTGCACTGTTCTCACATCATTGCTGCCCCCCCTGCAGTCCTGGGCCCCAGGGAGGGACAAGTAGCCAGTTAGTTCAATGGAGAAAGGAGGCCTAGAGAGGGGACATACACCGGTGGGGACCAGACCCACCAGATGCAGAAGCAGGAAGTGGCCACATCCACCGCAAATCTCAGAAGCTCCTCATTCTCTAGAAATGTCGAAGTCAGAGAGTTCTTCAGCACACCTAAGACAGGAGCCTCTCCTGAGCTCCATTTTAATTTATGTAGTATAATTAGGTACATCAAACTCAAAATCTTCTGCATGGCACAGGAAACAGCAGAGTGAAAAGGCAACCAACAGACTGAGAGAAAATACTTGCAAACCATATGTCTAATAAGGGATTATTTTCTAATACATATAAGGACCTCCTAAGCCTCAAGAGCAAAAAATAACCTGGTTAAAAAATGAAGAAAGGCCCTGAATAGACATTTATCTTAGTTTTGCCTCCTTTCACAGAGAAAGCCTCCTTAAAAAAAACAAAGCAGAACAAACCCCCAGGGTGATGAACTTGCTGGGGTGGGCAGGGAGACCTGGCAGAAGCAGGAAGGCCAGAGCTGTCTTGGAGTGAAATACAGGAGCTGTGACTGGAGACCTGCCTGGCTGGCTTGGGAGAGCACCCAGCTGGCACCTGAGTGCAGCATGACATTGGGAGACTTAAGCGTGGGGAGGGACTGGTTGGCACCTGTGAGTGAGGACAGTGACCAAAGTCCCTGGTTGACTACAGGTTGCACATTCTGTCCACAAGTTTCTGCAGGAGTTTGGGGAGCCATCTGCTGAATGTCAGGAGAGAAAGCACTGTCCCTGTAGTACTTTTGAATTGTTTGAACACTGGCTTATGCTTATGGTGAGCAAAGCCCCTACCTGACAAGGGTCCCCATCTTGACCAAACTTTAGTGAGGTTCCTCAAGCCCCTTTTCTGGCCTAAACCTCCTTCTGAGTCCTGTCTTTGGCCTCTCTAGCAAGAAATCCTGTTATCAATTTACCCACCATTGATACCTAAACAAGTAATGCCCCCTTCCTTTGTTGGATCCCTGGCTGAGTTCCTCTCACTGATCTCCCAGGCCCTCCTTCACTCTACAGGTAGGCTATAAATTCCCACTTGTTCCTGTTGGAGTTGAGTTCAAGCTTTTTAAGGCAATAATCTTAACAAGGGTCAGAATAACTTCTCTTTAAATGGCCCAGGGCCTAACACTCTAGAGGCCCCATTGATGACATTTCTTACTTCCTTTGGCTAAATTTATTATTTTCCCGTCTGCCCCTGTCCTGGCTCACATAGATGGTGCATTTTAAAGCCCTGTTACATTAAATGGAAATATATTTGACCAGAGCCTGACCAGGAGAGATCTCTGTGTTTCTTTCTTATCCATCCCAGAGGCATCCATTTGTAAAGGAAACTGGACTGTTTTTAAGGTGTGTTCTCTTCTTCCCTGCACTTGGTTGTTCTCTATCTGAAGAGCACTGTGCAGCAGCCTGTTAAAATCATTAGAGTGGGTGGTTAGATGATCCTACTGCCTGTCAACAGTCTGAATAGGACCTGGCATTCAAAAACTAGCTGGAATATGTCACTCTCGGTATTTTCTCTTCAAAATTCACCAACACTGAGCCCACTCTTCACATTAAATGCATCAAGATCTTACATATTGTAAGACTTAGCAGGTTATTGGGTGAGAAATTGGGAACATACCGCTTTGACTTATAAGGATTCATTTCACAGACAGATGAATGAGTTTACTCTCAGGAATTATAATTAATGGGTTTCAGTAAAGTTATTAGTTAATGGGCCAAAGGTCATCAGTGTAGGTAAAAACTTTGCCCCAAGCATTGCATTTGTGAGAGAAAATCACAGAAATCAAAGAAAGGAATATCAATCACTAAAGAAAAAATAGTTCTAGGCTGGGTGCGGTGGCTCACACCTGTGATCCGAGCACTTTGGAAGGCCAAAGTGGGTGGATTGCCTGAGCTCAAGTGTTTGAGATCAGCCTGGGCCAGAGCGAGACCTCATCTCTAAAGAACAGCTAGGCGTTGTGATGAGCACCTGCAGTCCCAGCTACTCAGGAGGCTGAAGCAAAAGTATCACTTGAGCCCAAGAGTTTGAGGCTGCTGTGAGCTATGACACCACGACGTTCTACCAAGGGCAACAAAGTGAAATTCTGTTAAAAAAAAAAAAAAGATAAAAATGAAGGATGCCAGGAAATATATTCAGCCTTCCCCTACCATTAAGTGCCTGTGCTCAACTGCATTTAGGTTTTGAGGGAGGCCTGCTTGGCAGTTCTGGGTATGGAATGGGCCTGGGTTGGAGTTACTATTGAAAGGTGAATGAGCATAGCCCCAGCCAGAGATGGTTTGAGTTTATATCATGGTCCCAGAATTTTTACTGAGAGTGCCTCATTCAACCTCAAACATATCCTGTATTGGCTTATTTTAAAGCATGAGTAACTCTAATGAAGCTTGTTGATAAAGATGTGGTTGACTCCATTGTACAGAGTCCTTTTAATGAGGATTCAGGAATTCTTTTTCTCATTTTCTTAATCCTCAAGATCAAGGATGTTTATATTACTTTTTTTTACATGTAAAATCTATTAAGAGTAGAGTATGAATGTCTTAACAATAATTGAGTGGGGTGAGGGCTATAGTAACCAGTTTGATGTAAGCATTCCAAATTGTATATAAAAAACTACAGAAGGCCTGGCACTTGTGGCTCAAGTGGCTAAAGCGCCAGCCACATACACCTAAGGTGGCAGGTTCGAAGCCTGGGCCACCAAACAACAATGACAGCTGCAGCCAAAAAATAGCTGGGCCTTGTGGCAGACACCTGTGGACCTAGCACTTGGGAGGCTGAGGCAGGAGACTCGCTTGAGCCCAGGAGTTGGAGGTTGCTGTGAGCTGTGATGTCATGGTACTCTACCCAGGGGGATAGCTTGAGGCTCTGTCTCCAAAAAAAAAAAAAACTACAGGTATTGACTTAGGTGTATGTGGCTGGCGCCTTAGCTGCTTGAGCCACAGGTGCCGAGCCAGGTAATTGATTTCTACAGATAATTATGCTGAGTGAAAAAGGCCAATTGCAAAGGAATACATACCATATAATGCCAGTTATAAAACATACTTGAAATGCAAAATTGCAGAAATTGAGAAGAGATTGTTTGCCAGGAGTTAAAGAGAGGGCAGAGGTGGGAGAAAAGTGAATGTGACAGTCACAGGTGACCATGAAGGATCCTTGTGATGATGAATGTTTTGTACTTTGTATTGATGCCAATATTCTGGTTGTGATATGGTACTATAGTTTTGAGACACTGCTATGCTTTTTTTTCATAGCAGCTGCACTATTTTTCATTCTCATCAACAATACATGAAGTTTCCAGTTTCTCCACATCTTTGGCACCTTCTGCGTGTGTGTGTTTATAATTGGCAACTGAATGGGATGGTGATGATTGTACTGTAGCTTTGCAAGATGCTACAACCATTGGAGGCAACTGTGGAAGTGGTATATGAGATCTCTTATTATTTCATAACAACTGCCTTTAAACATGATGAACTCAAAATAAAAAGGGCTAATTAAAAATAACATGCTCATTATCAAAATTAGAAAATAATAAAAAATGTAAAGGTGAAAATAAAAATCACTGCTGAGGCTCGGCGCCTGTGGCTCAATCAGCTAAGGCACCAGCCACCTACACCTAAGGTGGCAGGTTCGAATCCCCAGCCCGGCCCGCCAAACAACAATGATGGCTGCAACCAAAAAATGGCCAGGCATTGTGGCGGGCGCCTGTGGTCCCAGCTACTTAGGAGGTGGAGGCAGGAGACTTGATTGAGCCCAGGAGTTGGAGGTTGCTATGAGCTGTGATGCCATGGCACTCTACCCAGGGGGGGATAGCTTGAGGCTCCGTCTCAAAAAAAAAAAAAAAAAATCACTGCTGAAAAGGAGGCAGCCGTTAGTGGCTTTAGAGACAAAAGTCTTAGGCATAATTTGTTACTTCATCATGTTTTACCTTTGTTAACCTCTGTTTTCTTATCTATAAAATAAGAATGACATTATGGTCAAGAATTATAAAGGGTCCAACAATTTATTGCAATTGCAAGATAACAGATTAGTCTGCTAGTTTCATGAACAAAAGAAGACCTGATTCCCAGGCCAGAGGCTAAGATGTTACTGCTTGCAGCCACAGCGGTGTGGGCAGTTATCAACATTTCAGCCAGTTCTCCAAGCCCCACTTCCCACAGAGCAATGCAAAGGGAGAAAGGCAACGACTGTGCATTCCAATGGTTTGAGTTACTTGAGGAGGAGCTTAGGGAACTTAAAACTTTTATATCAGGCAGTAAGGGTGCCTGAACTTTGCCCTGGTGGGAGATATTTTTAATACACTACACCCATAAATCTGAGGATGGCCTATCTCCCTCCCTCTTCTTCAGGGGTGAATGTATATGAACACCCTTGAAACAATAGTTCCTAACAAAGAGATTCAGCCCCTTTGTCCTCAGACTATGCTAAGGTGACCAGATTTTAACATTGGTAAAGTGGGACACCATTGATGGGGTGCAGGGGTGGGGCGGAGGAGGGGTGTGTTCTTGATTAAAAATTTTGTCTATACAGAGCAACAAAAATTTTCATAGAACACAAAAATAGTATTGTAATTTTTTTAAAATTTCAACATAAGTACAATTTATAAATATAATACATTAAAAAAATTATGTATAGGGCTGCACCTGTGACTCAAAGGAGTAGGGCACTCTCCACCTGGGTGACCTTGCCCAGGGGGGCAGTAGGGAGTTTACATTAGCCTTTTCATTTCCAAATCAAGTTACATTAACCTCTTCATTCCCAAATGGAGTTACATTAACCTTTTCAGCAGCTGAAAACTGTATATTCCCTTCCCATTGTCCCGCCCTTCCCTAGATTGTCATGCATTCTTTCCAAAAATTGGGACTTTTTAAAAACGTCCCAGGATGTGGGATAAATTGTTAAAAAATCAGGACTGTCCCACCAAAAGTGGGACATCTGGTCACTTTAGACTATGCAGCACTCAAGAGACACCTGGGGAATCCTCTGCCAGCTATTATAGTCTTCAAAATGTGAGGTGGTCTCTTTGTTTTCTTTTGGGAGAGCAAAGGGTAAAGGCTTCAAGGGTAAAAGCTGAACACAGTGCCTGGAACAAAGTAAGTACCGAATTAAAGTTAGTTTCCATCTTAAAAAAAAAAAATGCAATCACAGAAGTCTCTTCCAGTCAGCTGGTCATGTCGTATCTTTCCAGCTATACTTTCCATCATTATTTAAATGATCTCCAGCTTTATGTCTCAAATGCCAAGGTTTTAAACCACTTTCTTCTTCTTCTTTGCCAAGGAAACAAGAAGTTCCAGAAAATAGCTATAATGGATGTGAAGACGCGCTATGCTGCCAGTTGTATTTCCCAGGATAAAGTTGATGAAATTATCTATGATTCTAACAGCTTTTCAGATTATGGAAGATTAAGTTCCGTACTTGGGCCAGTAATAGCTTTAAAAACTTTCTATTCCTGATTTGCTTTAAGTTTAATTTTGGCTTCAATTTTATTTTAGATGTATAGATATAAGTATTTTTTAAAATGGAATGAAAAAAGCGGTGGGACTTGCTCATGAGAATTCAAAATGGGGGTTTGGTGGGAAAAGAATTTGGAACAAAAATTTATCTTTCACTTCATCACATTTCAGCATTTAGTTATGGGCAGGGGACCACATAGAAAAGACCGAAGGACGTCACTTGTAAAAAAAATATTTATCTTCCAACTCTAGTTTTTCAGCTCTGTATAAGCAGAGAATTAGAACATTGGATAGGAAAATACCAGCAACTTACCACGATTAGAAAATCTAGTGAAAATTTATTTTAAAATTTTCTCCCCACATAAGTGGTCTCTGATGTTCTGTGATTGTTTCAACTTAAGGTTCAGGCAGAAGAGAAGGTAAAAATAATCTTCTTAGGTTTTTATTGAAACAACCACCCCACCCTCCACCCCCCAGGATCAGATTCAGCCTCTTGCCTGCTTTTCGCCGGCACAGCTCCTCATGCTTCTGATGACAGGAGGGCCAACATTTTCAGGCAGTTACAGTTTTCTTACAGTAGCAAGTAGAAATACAGAGGGAACGCCTATTCTCTTGGAATTAAGAAATTTTATAGGCCATCTCCATAAGTAATTAATTCACAAGAGGCTTTTAAAAAAGACCTCTATTGAACTAACTTCATGCATAAAAGTACCTGAGCTGCTATGGGAAAAACAGAAACAGTTGCAGTCTTTACATTTTAGAAACCGGTCCTTTAATTGGGAGCAAAAGAAACATATAGAATCCAGTCAGGTCAGGAAGAACCAGGGAGACTGGGGTGGGCCAGACCACCAAAGACAGGGGACACAACCAGAGGGGTCAAATCCATCCTAAATCTGAAAATACTTAAAAAGCAACTGAACAGATCAGAGCAGACTGCAGGAAATAAATTTCAAAGTATCCACCATTTACTGGGCCAAGGAAATGATTTAAAAGAGTTTAATGAAGCATGTATGATAAGGAATTGTCTTTCAAATGCATAACTTTTAGGGGGAAAATCTAAAGAAATGGGAAAGGAAGAAGCATCTTTCAGGAACTGGATATCAAAGTGGAAAAGAGACAGAGGGCGAAAATTTAGGTTCTTCAGACAAAAGCACCACAAAGTGCAAGGACTCACAAGCCCTGCACTAAAAAAGAGAAGCAAAGAAACAAAACCAAAAATCCTGTTAGATGCCTGACCTTTGCTATACAGACAGGATGCCATCCTACTAGGAATTGTGGAAAACACTTCCATATAATTAAGATGAACAAGAGAAAAATTAAATGCATAGAGAACTATTGATTTTCAGGAAATCATTAAATGAGTCTTTATACAAATTGGTCCTCAGAGAAGAATGATGAAACAGAAGAAAACTGTAAATCTGCATTCCAAACAGAATTGTGTTCATTCAAATAAGAATTTTAGGATATGACAAACCACTTTAAAACACAAACTCAAAAACTAATCACATAAATGAGCAGTAAATGAAAATAATGTTTTGAAAATTGAATGAAATTGCAGGATTGAATGGAAAGTCGAATTTTAGTTCTTTAAGAATTCTCCATCTGGGCTCAGCGCCTGTGGCTCAAGTGGCTAAGGTGCCAACCACATACACCCAAGGTGGCGGGTTCAAATCCAGCCCTGGCCCGCCAGACAACAATGACGGCTGCAACCAAAAAATAGCCAGCCGTTGTGGCGGGGGCCTGTGGTCCCAGCTACTTGGGAGGCTGAGGCAGGAGACTTGCTTGAGCCCAGGAGTTGGAGGTTGTTGTGAATTGTGAGGACAGGGGGACAGCTTGAGGCTCTGTCTCAAAGAAAAAAAAAAAAGAATACTCCATCTGAGTAGATGCCTAGTAATGGGATTGTAGGATGAAATGGGAGGTCTAATTTGAGTTCTTTGAGGATTCTCCACACTTCTTCCAAAAAGATTGTATTAGTTTGCAGTCCCACCAGCAGTGTTCCCTTCTCTCCACATCCACGGCAGCATTTGCAGCTTTGGGAGTTTGTGATGTGGGCCATTCTCATTGGGGTTAGGTGATATGTCAGGGTGTTTTTGATTTGCATTTCTCTGATGAACAGAGATGATGAGCATTTTTTCAAATGTTTGTTAGCCATTCGTCTGTCTTCTTTAGAGAAGGTTTTATTCAGGTCTCTTGCCTAGTGATATGTAGGATTGTTGGGTCTTTTTTGGTGACTAATTTGAGTTCTTTGTAGATCCTAGTTATCAAGCTTCTGTCTGATTCATAATATGCAAATATCTTTTCCCATTCTGAAGGTTGTTTATTTGTTTTGATTGTTATTTCCTTAGCTGTACAGAAACTTCTTAGTATAATTAAGTCCCATTTGTTTATTTTTGTTGTTGTTGCAATTGCTATGGAAGTTGCAGTAGATTGTTTATTGCAGCTCAATTTGCAATGGCCAAATTGTGGAAACAACCTAAATGCTCACCAGCCCAAGAATGGATCACCAAGTTTTGGTATAAGTAGCCTTTAAAAAAGATGGAGACTTTACATCTTTTGTACTAACCTGGATGAAGGTGGAATACATTCTTCTTATTAAAACATCACAAGAATGGAGAAACAAGAATCCAATGTACTCAATTCTAATATGAAGGCAGTGGATGAGCTAATACAAGGTGGCGGGTACGGGAATGAGGAAGCAGGGAGAGAGGGGAGGCGGGAGGAAGATACGGGGGTCACGGTGTATGGCACACTTCTTGGGAGCAGGACACAATTGTAAGAGGGACTTTATCTACAAATGTAACCAGTATAACCTAACTCTTTGTATACTTACTGAATCCCAAGCAATAAAAAAAAAAAAAGAATTCTCCATACTTTTTTCCACAAAGGTTATATTAGGTTGCAATCCCGACACCAGTGTAGAAGTGTTCCCTTCTTTCCACATCCTTGCCAGCATTAGATATCTACCCAGAAGAACAAAAATCATTTTACCACAAAGACATTTGCACCTCAATTCATAATTGCCAAGCTGTGGAAATAACCCAAATGCCCATCAACCCAATGAATTAACAAACTGTGGCATATGTATACCATGGAGTACTGTTCAGCCATAAGAAAAGATAGAGACTTTATATCTTTTATCTTTCCCTGAATGGAGTTGAAACACATTCTTTTTAGTAAAGTATCTCAAGAATGGAAAAAAAAAATCGAGTACACTCAATACTAATATGAAACCAATATATAAACAATTCTATGCCCACATGACTATAAAACACAAATACAGTCCAGCAAGGGGAAGGGGAAAGGAGGGACAGTAGAGAGGGAGAGCAATTGGCAGAATCTCACCTAATGTGCACAGTGTGAGGGTGTTGGGCATGTGCCCTGGGTGAAGGACTCTACTACAATGTGAACTTTACTTTGGAAATGAGAACAATGTAACCTAAAAGTTTGTACCCTCAAATTAATTTGAAATAAAAAAATAATAAAAAGGTTGAATGAAAGAAAAGCAAACAGAAGAAAAAGAAAAAATTACCTCAGAAGTTAAAACTAAATTGCAAAATTCCCAAGGGAGAATACACTCAAATGCAGGTTTAACGAGGTACATCAGAGAACCACAGGAAGGAAGCCAGCAGAATAAAAATGACATAATGAAAAAACTCATGGGTGAGAGAGAAAGTAGGGGAAATGGAAAATAGGCAAAGAAGGAATAACATTTTTATTATTGAAGTCCCTGAAGAAGAAAGACAAATCAACAGAGTAGAGCTGGTGTTCACAACTGCAATCCAAGAAATGCTTCCACAATTAGAAAAAAACCTGAATCTATATGTTGAAAGGATTTACTGGGAAAATTAACCAATGATCAATTCTGAGGGAGTTCCTAGTAAAACTGTTAGGTATTTAAAGATAAAATCCTAAATATCTGTAGAGGAAATGACCATTTTATAAAGTGAAATAGAGTGGCAACAAACTTTTCAAAACCAACATACAAGGCAAGGCAACAATGCATTGGTATTTCTAAAAACAAATCAATGAAAGTGAAGGATTCCCTGTTGTTTTCTTTATGCCCATATTAATTAATGGGACTCCTACTATGAGGGAGAGCTGACTTCTCTCCCATCTGCTTGATTATTTGTTTATATCACCTTGGACTCATGACTATTTTATTCTATGTGTTATAATCTAGTATTATTATTTATTTTGTTGCTCAGCTCTGACAAGTAGAGACTCCTTCAAGTTGGCTCCTGGGTTTTTAAATTTCTAAGTAGAAGATTCTTTCTATTTTTTGTTTTAAATACATTTTATTATTTATTTATTTATTTATATATTTATTTGAAACAGAGCCTCAAGCTGTTGCCCTGGGTAGAGTGCTGTGGCGTCACAGCGCACAGCAACCTCCAACTCCTGGGCTCAAGCGAGTCTCCTGCCTCTGCCTCCCAAGTAGCTGGGACTACAGGCGCCTACCACAATGCCTGGCTATTTTTTGGTTGCAGCCATCATTACTGTTTGGTAGGCCCGGGCTGGATTCGAACCCACCAGCTCAGGTGTATGTGGCTGGCACCTTAGCCACTTGAGCCACAGATGCCAAGCCAAATACATTTTATTTTTATTATATTGTGACCAGAATGTGTTGTTTGAGATAGTTCTCCATGAAAATCACTAACGTTCTTTTTTTTACCTAGTCAATGGAGCAAAATAAATACTCATGACTCCATGCTAACATAAATATATAATCAGATAAATAAATGGGAAAGAAGAAGCAGCTCTTCCTCACATTAGAATTTCAATTAATTAATGTAGACAGGCAGAGGGGCATAGAGAACTGCCATTAGACAAATGCCAAATAATTAAACATTATAATATACAAGATCCACAAGTAGATGCTAAAATTAGTGGTATAAGTTTGAGAAGAAGTTTTGAGAATTTGTTTAGTCTTGAAGTATCTCCCTCAATATATTTATCAACTACAAAGGGAAAGACTTTACAGCGGAAAATCTAGAAGATGTGAACTTAACAGAGTGATCTAGGTAAACATAAAAGACTATAAAAGAATAATAAAATAACAAACACAATATAAGGTCTGGAACAAAAATAAAACATTAAAATTTTCAAATCACATGAAAAGGTGTTTAAATTCACTAGTTTTGGCAATGCAAATTGAAATCACAACAAGATACCATTAAACACATATTAGAATGAATAAAATAAAAAATATGGACAATACCAAATGTTGGCAAGAATGTGGAGCAACAGAACATGCTGATGGGAATGCAGGACAGTATAATTACTCTAGAAAACAGTTTGAAAATTTCTGAAAAGTTAAACATATACAGTGTTAAGAGTATAGCCTTATGTAAACTGTGGAAACTGGGCGACAATGACGTGTCAACAAACGTTCATCAGCTGTAACAATTGTAATTGTCTGGGGAATGTCAGCAATTGGGGAGGTTGTGCATGGGTGTAGGGGCTGAGGATATGGGAACTCTCTGTATCTTCTACCCAATTTTTCTGTGAACCTAAAACTGCTTTACAATATAGGATCTAATATAATTTGTTAAGTCAAAAATACACTTACAGTATGGCTCAAAAATCACTGAAAAATTGTTTGCGAATGTTTATAGCAGTATGATGGTAAACATAAAGTCCCCTGAGTGGAAGCAATTCTAATGTTTTTCATTAGGCGACCAGTTAAACAAATTGGTGCATCTACACAGGGGAATACTACTCGTCAATGAAAAGGAACAAACTACTGATTGATATTCAGACTAAATTAAAGGAATCTTAAAATAAATTATGCTGAATGGGCGTGGTGGCTCACACCTGTAATCCCAGCACTCTGGGTGGTTGAGGTGGGTGGTCTGCTTGAGCTCAGGAGTTCAAGATCAGCCTGAGCAAGAGTGAGACCCTGTCTCTACTAAAAATTAAAAAAAGTAGGGAAACTCTATTTCTCCTACTTTCTCTACTAATGATCCTACATTGATTTGCCAGTGTTGTGGCAGCTGCCTATAATCCCAGCTACTTGGGAGACTGTGGCAAGAGGATTGCTTGAGCCCAAGAGTTTGAGGTTGCTGTGAGCTATGATGATGCCATGGCACTCAGCCCAGGGTGATAGAGTAAGACTCTGTCTCTAAATAAATAAATAAAATGTGTTATCCTAAATGAAAAAGGAAGTCGGAAAATGCTGCAACTGTACTATTTTATTATGCAGTATTTGAGATCTGTGGTTTTTAAGGGTTGATGGTGGGGTGACATTCTGTTCTGACTATTTCCTGCGATGACAGACTCCTGGGCTTACAGTTCTCAAGTATGATGATTAGGCCTGAACACTTCATTACCTGTGCGTTCTGTTCCCAGTGGAACTTGTTCCTGTCATGATAAACTCATTGGCCACAGTTTCATTTCAGGGATTAAAATGTTCAATCCTGTGTAAGAAAAGTCTGTGAGCTGGTGAATGCTCACACCTGCCTGAGGCTTGGGAGGCTGTGTGGACAGGACATCTTATGTTTGTTTGTTTGTTTTTTTTTTTTTTGAGACGGATCCTCAAGCTGTCCCTCTGGGTAGAGTGCTGTGACATGACAGCTCATAGCAACCTCTAACTCTTGGGCTCATGCGAGTCTCTTGCCTCCACCTCCCAAGTAGCTGGGACTACAGGCGCCCGCCACAACGCCTGGCCATTTTTTGGTTGCAGCCGTCATTGTTTGGCGGGCCCAGGCTGGATTCGAACCCGCCAACTCAGGTGTATGTGGCTGGTGCCTTAGCCTCTTGAACCACGGGTGCTGAGCCAACATCTTATGTTTTGTAAGCTCTCATTTCTGACCAGTCTTGGCTGGCTCCTGGGACAAGCACAGCTTTTCTTGCTGCAGTTGCCAGTGGTGTTGATCCTTTCAGGTGTCTGGGGTGTCCCACTGACTCTGCCTTGGGAGATTTCATGGATTATCTTGATGAGTTCCCAGGGCATCTGGCAATGCAGCATCTGCTTCTGTAAGTTCTGTGTCCTCTGGGCTTCTCAGCTCCCTCTTCCCACCTCCTCTTCTGGGTCAGTGTGCTTCTCCCAGTGGTCTGCTTAGGCAAAGCATCCTTCAAGTGATTTCGGGTCAGTTCTCTGCAGGTACCTTGACTGGCCCCTGGGAATGGTGCACACTGGAGGAACAAAGAAGCTCCCACTGGAACCGTTCATCCTCCTACTCAGTGGCTTCACCTTTGAAGGCCTCGATAAGACCTTTAGCTTCCAGACTCCAGAAAACACGTGCCTTCCATGTGCTCTCCTTGAAGCCCCTCTCACTTGGTAAGGGAGATGAAATTCCTTCTTGCCACCAGGAAGGCAGAGAGAAGCACCTCATCATCCTCACCAGGATGCTATCTCTCTGCCATCATTTGCAGAGTCATAGCCTGCTGACAGAACTGTTTTTAAAATCACTTAGCAAATTTAGCATTGGTGCTTTAGCATTTCAGACTAGGTTATTTGCCAACTATTCTAAATTTCAGCTGAAATGAAGACAAAAGCACTTCCACTTTAACACCATGTTATAGAGATGTGTATTTCTATCCATTTTTTTCTTTTTCTAGATGAAGTTCATATCAAATATTAGTGGCCTTGCACCATCGATCTTCACCCTCCCCTTGCCTCTAAGCTAGTTTGCCACTTTCGTTGGCATCATTACTCAGGACCGTGATCTTACGATCTTACTCATCTATGGTCAGATTTACCCTTGTTTCTGACTCCTGACCACAGTGGTTGTGGCCCTCCTGCCAGGAGGCATGAAGAGCTTTCTTGAATCACACAACTTACTGTGTCTTGGCTTTTCTCTGCAATCATCACAGTTGAGATGGTGGGGTGGTACGACTGGTGGTTCAGAGGTTGGTGGAAGTGGTGATATCTGAGGTGGCAGTGGTGGAGGTGACACCTCTGAGGCTGTGGCAGAACAGACCCCACAGCAACTCTCTAGGGATCCTCTGAGTTCTGGGGTATGGACTTCCACCTAACACAGCCTCCACTAAGGATGAATTCACGGTGAAAACAGTAATGCGCTATAGTAGGAAATGAGGTGTGTGAAGGATATCAAGCAGACAACACAAATGGGGGAATTTGCATCCCAAAACCCAGATTTAAAATCTAAAAGAGATCTTGGAAGGAGGAAAGAGATATCATTTAAAGAGATGTTCGAAAAAGAATTCAGAAGCCCTCCGGTTGCTGAAACACGCTTAGTTCTGAGCAGAATAAATGAAAACAAATCTATAACTAGATATATTGTAGTAAATTTTCCAAACTTTGAAAACAAAGAGAAAATATTAAAAGCCACTGAAATAAATGACAGACTTGGGAAAGGAAATAGGAGGGCAGCTGCTGGTTGTTCGAGGATTATAGCTGATGGCAGATCAGCAATAGAGATTATCGGAAAAAGTAGAATGATACCCTCAAAGTACTGAGGCAAACTACAGTTGAGTACGTAAGATGTCTTCAGTCACACATGCGTATTCTGAAAATGTAAACAGTAGTTGCAGGTCCTCACTTGAAAATAAAAAATAACAAAAGTTTGAACTTCAAGCAAAACGGAAATTAACCCAAAAGCAAAGAATAAGATACAGAAAAAGGGTTAAGAAAGAACTCCATGCTTTTTTTTCCCCACAAGATAGTGTTGAAGGTGAAGAAGGAAGCTCCTGCCCTCCCAAAGCTGAAGCCAAAGCAAAGGCAATGAAGGCTGAGAACGCCATGCTCAGGCATCCTCAGACTCAGAAGAAGACCCGTACATCACCCACCTTCCTGTGGCCCAAGACTCTGAGGCTCTGGAGCCAGCCCAGGTATCCTGGGAAGAGCATCCCAGGAGAAACAAGCATGGCCCCCATGCCATCACCAAGTTCCCCAGACCACTGAGTCTGCCATGAAGACAGAGGACAACAACACACTCATGTTCATCGTGGGTGTCAGAGACGATAAGCACCAGATCAGACAGCTGTGGAGAGGCTCTGTGACACTGAGGTGACCACGGCCACCACCGTGGTCAGGCCCGATGGTGAGAAGAAGGTATCTATTTATACTGGCTCCTATTTTTGATATTGCCAACAAAATTGGGATCAGCTAAATTAAGTCTAGCTGGCTAATTCTAAATATGTAACTAAATATGTAACTTTTTACCATAAAATAAAAAAAGAACTCCAACGACTATGTTGGCAAATCCAAATTAGGACTAATTATAAATAATAACATCCATAATGATCTGGATGGGTTTTTGTTTGTTTATTTTGGGTTTTTTCCTTGTTTTTTTTTTTTTTTTTTTTTTTAGATGGAGTATCACTCTATCCCCCTGAGTAGAGTGCTGTGGCATCATACATAGCTCACAGCAACCTCAAACTCTTGGGGTTGAGCAATCCTCCTGCCTCAGCCTTCTGAGTAGCTGGGACCATAGTTACACTGCCATGTTTGGCTAATTTTTCTATTTTTAGTAGAGATGGGGTCTTGCTCTTGCTTAGGCTGGTCTTGAACTCCTCAGCCTCTCAGGGTATTACAGGTGTGAACCACTGCGTCCGGCCATGGATGGATTTTTAAAAGGCAGCAGAACCACAAATATAGAAGACAATAATTTATGAGGAACTGAGTCTACAAGTCTTGTATTCTACAGAACCACAAGAGAATGATCTACAGGCAGTTTCTATAGGTTCTATAAGTTTGATCTTAAGTTGAGTTTGTATGTAAATTGGAGCCAGTGAATTTATCTATTACCTATAATAGATTTTATTTGTAAGTGCATGTCAGTTGGCTGTCTGTAACTCAAGTACTGCTTGTATTAGCTTTCAACTATGTTAAATAATCACATTAAACCTTTAAGAATATCTTCCAAAGAATATAAGAAGAGAATATATAACTTCTTTTTTTTCTTTTTTCTTTTGAGACGGAGCCTCAAGCTATCCCCCTTGGTAGAGTGCCATGGCATCACAGCTCATAGCAACCTCCAACTCCTGGGCT